>JAURVB010000017.1:0-146909 GCA_033002965.1 Piper betle | reverse complement strand
GGTCATAGACCATATCAATTCCATGATTTACAAATCTTTGTATTTTTCAATTAATGGCCATGGTGCCATATTGACTTATAGTGCTTTTTACTACCCCTTTTGTTAGTGCAAAATTGTGATGACTCTCGACTTAGTCCTACGTTTAATGCTTATTGGGGTAAACTCTAGTTTATTAATGAGAATGGACTATAGATTTTCAATTTTAGTTAATCATTTTTGGAGAAATGACTTATACCCATTATTTTCCACTTTGAGTTGGATTATTATAGATGATATCAGAGCCAATTTAGTTCCATGTTAAATGATGGGCTGAACTAGCCGTGGGTTAGGTTATTAGTTGTGGGTCGAGTATAGGAATTTTGAGGGCAAAATTTTTAAGGTGGGTGGATTGTGATGACTCTCAACTTAATCGTACGTCCAATACCTATTGGGGTGAGATCCAATTTATTCGTGAGAATGAACTATAGATCTTCAATTTTGATTAATCATTATTAAAGCGATAACTTGGGCCCATTAGTTTGCACTTGGGTTAGGTCATTACAAAAATTATAAAGTATGCCTTTTCATAACCGTATGACTTGATTTCCTTGGATGGTTTTCCTCTCCCCCTTTTGTCTAAACCACTCTAGATGAGATCTATAGATTTTATGTTTG
Organism: Piper betle; assembly: GCA_033002965.1. NCBI lineage: Eukaryota > Viridiplantae > Streptophyta > Magnoliopsida > Piperales > Piperaceae > Piper > Piper betle. The sequence continues at coordinate 146,255 of JAURVB010000017.1, read as the reverse complement.
TTCAATACAACCCTTTATTGCTCTTTCATAATCCAGTTGATTTGGCATGCTGTTTCTTCTATTTTTACCACATCTCTTTATAAGTATACATGCTCTTGTTTCCCTTTCAATTCATTTTGTGTTGATTAGCTCTCTAGAACAAAATGTGAATTCAATTGTATGTTATAGGTTATCCTGGTCAACAAAGAGCCAAAGTTGTCGAGCTGTCAAAATTTGGTAGACCTGTAAGTATTGGTACTTTTAATTTTAATGTTTTCACGAAATGTTGATTGGAAGTTCATAACCGTGATGATGAATTATAGTTGCTAACTTCTGCTTCCATATATTGAGATTGAATGTTAGCTCTACCACACCTAAATGTGACTTTGCTTTTTCCTTGAGCATTGCATTGTAATTTTATTTGACAAAGCATTGAAGAGTGTGGATGTTATATTTATGTGCTCATTGCAATAACAAAGGCAAGGCATTTGTAATTGGGAAAACTTAAGTTGAGCTACACCTCATATAACTTATATGAGCGAAACATTTAATTTAAACCTTTTTACTGGGTCATATAAAATAATATTTATATATATTAAAAATAGAGCGTATAAGTAGGAGGTTGATATATTTTATCTTTTTTTATATCATCATGGCCTATATTTAGATTTTAAAAAATGCACTAGTTAATGGATATTTTAAAATTAATTTTTATTACAATTACTTTGATAATTAAGATGAAAGAGTTAGAAGTATTAGATTGAATTGAAATTATATAATTACCCTTATTATTTATGTTTCTATTTATCTATGCGGATTTTTGAGTAGTGAGGCCTGCTAAATTAACTGCTCTTAATAAAAAATGTAGATCATATAAGCTATATGAGTTGTACCTCAATCATAAAAGACTCTTTGTAATTTGCATAAATTAGCAACTTCCTAGCCTGGAAATTAGTAGCACCTCCATATGGATTGGTAGAATGAGTTCTTTGCAGGTCCTGCCTTTTAACTTTGTTGAGAATGAATTGCTGCAACGGTTTAAAAAAAGTGTAGTCCATGTTATGACATGAAAAGTTTTCGTATGTGTTTTTGAATGACTATATAATCTTTCCTTTTATAAATTCATTTCTCACTAGTTTAAAACTCAAGTTGTATACCACATGCCTGCCTGGTTTGTTCAAAAAATTGTTTTTTCTTTTCTTTTTGTATTTTAGTGGTATTTCTTGGTGGGGCTTCTTTTGTATAAGAGTTGTAAAAGTTTTTTCATGGTTTCGTTGTGAAAAATTCTTGCCCATCACCTGTCTGGCCAAAAGTGATTGGTATGTTCTTTTCCGCTTTAGGTGTTTCCGCCATTATTGGTTTTTAGTTAATTTTATTCTTATGGATATTTGCTAGATGCATTTAAAATAATTAGTTTGCGTTGGACATGAGTATTTGTATCACTGAAGATAAACACAACCATAATGCTATTTTATTGCGTCTAACATTGTAATCTTTTTTGTGAAGGCCAAATTACGGAGCGTGTCATGGTGGATTCGATATTTTGTGCAAACTGGTCTGGAGGAGAATGAAGTGGCGGCCAAGAAATTTGAGCAGGCAACTGCAAAGAAGGGTTACAAACCTAATTGTCAAGTTTTCCATCTCAGTTCATTCCACTGATTCTTCCACGCAGGCCTACCTTGGTTGAGACCAATGTCTGTATTTTGATACTTATCTCCAATGGGGTAAATCGATTTGGTAGATGAGATCTCTGTTCACTAGAATATTTATTCATGTGTAGAAATTTCTATAAATGTAAAAGGCTGCCATATTTTTCCAAATGTTAACTGTTAAAGTCAGTTAAGTTTGCTTACTGTATGTTGGTGGAAGATTTTATTTTACGATTGCTCAACAAAAGTATTTTGTTCTCCAAACTATTCTTTCTAAATGAAAAAAGCTATCTGAAATACATTTTTACTTGGAAGGTTTGGGATGCACATTGCTCGAGCTTGCAGTTGATGTTTTTATCATGGTTTTAGTGTAGTAATCTGACTAATATTCGCATACTAATAATATGAGTTCGAGGAAAAAATAGTGATAGAAACTGTCTTCTGTGACCTGCATGATACCTAAATTTGTTGCCCGTGCAACAGAACGCGAAAAGGAGACAACAGAATCTGATATTCCGGACCTCGAAGGGCTATCAGGTGAGTCTGGAATTATTCTCTTAGCGTTGCCATGGTTATTAATTAATTTAGTTTATATTGTCCATCATCGGAGTTGAAATTTTAGTTTTCCCAGAAGCACAGGATTAAGATCGAAGTTACATCTACAAATCTGCGCTGATGTAGGTGCGTCTCGTGCCATGATTTTCCTTTGCTATGGCTTCCTTCCATTTTCCCATTTTCAGCTTTGTCTCATTGCAGAAATCCTTGAAAAACATTGCGAGCCATATATTTCTTACAAGTGGCAAGTCCGTAACAGTTATTCTCTAGACTAGAGGTGACCACTGAAGGTGATGACTCATACCCGCGAAACATTCTGGAAAACAGAGAAGGGGTGCTGCAATGTTTTTTATATATAATACTTGCTAGTAGATTCCACATAAAAAAAGAAGTTTGTTCTACACAACTGGTTGATCTAATTTGGATTTAGAGGGAATGAATCACAAACATCTATACCTCTGATTGCCCAAGAACTGCAGTGGGCTGTCAACTTGGTTGATTGAGTCAATATGGCCGGCTTTGGCGCATGTCGCCCTTTATAGAGCATCGACCGCTCCAGTAAGTCCAAAACATTTGCTACGCTTTCTTCCATGCGGGACAGGAAAATTTTGTTTCTGTTTTTTTGTTGTTCTTTTGACGATATTATTTTAATTGTTAGGTATATATATATAATCTGAAGTCATAGCTTTTTGATTTATCAATTATGATGTTTTTATTAATTAGCAGTCCCATTAGTGGGGTTAATTAACCTCGAGACGCAACCGATGCCCCTTATTAGTTAGTTCACACTGGGGACAAATTAACACCTCAACGGATCTGCCAATTAAGGCTTTGCATATTGGATAACGCACTTCATGATCAGAAACAAGAGGCAGCATGTGCTTGGATGAGACGGGTCATGAGTACCCTCTTAATACATTACGTGATCTTCTGATTAAGTAGTACAAGTTGGATTAATACTTTCATATGTTCCCCTAGATTCTAGCCTAACTGCACGTCCCAACTCTTTGTGGATTAGAATTTAAACTATGAAAAGATGGCATTGCCTCTATTCTATATGCGCCAAATCTTAGCTTAATTATGTCACAAATAAACTATATATGGCGCTGATCATGAGCTTCAAAAACTAAATATTAACTTATCAAAGTGGTCAAAAGTAGTAACAATTATTAGAAACTACCTCGATAGTTCATCTTATAGATACATAGAAACTCCACCATTCTCTTGGCCATGTGAGCTCTGTCCCCAAATTAACAACTTGCTTAATTAAGATATCATGCACCCACACGGAAGGTCGATAATAAGAACTGATTAATAGTCTTTTGAACTGTCCAAAGTAAGAAATATATTATAATACATGTATTTCATATATATATATATATGGTAAAAATATTTCTGTGCTTCAACACAGGCAACTTGCTTGTGCTGAAGTTTGGGGACAGCCGTTGGATCGCGATCCAACAGCTGTAATTCCTTCCCCTCCCCCCACCTTCCTCCTCTCCTCTCTTGTTTCTCGAGACCACCGGCTGGCGACCTCCGCCGGCCTCCCGCCGCCCCAAGACGAACTCCACCGCGGCCCCCACCCACCGCCGCAGTCCCCCCCTCCCCTGCAGGCCGGGACGAGCTCCGCCGCGGCTCCTGCCCCCGCCCCCACCCCGTCCGGCCTCTGCCCTGTTTCCCCCGCCCCCGGTCGCCCATGTCAAAGTTCCCCACGCCGTCTCCCCAAGCCACCCTATTTCCTCCACCCGAGTGAGGAAGCGGCGGCTGCGGCCTGGAGGGAGAACGCCGCCACCCCCGCCATGTTTGCCCCCCTCCCCCCACCCACTGCCGCCCGTTTTGCCCCTCCCCAGCTTCATCTCCCTCCCGCCCCCACTTGCAACTGCCGCCCCCACCTGCGAGATCCCCCACCCACCCCAGCGGGCGGCCGGTGGCGAGGTCACCGGCAGTGGGGTGGGGCGGCAAAATAGAGGGAGGAAGAACAGGGCAGGGTAGTTTTATAATAAAAACTTGACTTGATCCCGACTCGAGTCAATATTACAAAATAAATTTTAAAAAAATAAAATAATTTCGTAATAATAACTTGCCTCAATCGAGACACGAGTCAATATTATTACAAAAATTATTTTATTTTTATTACAAAAATAATTTTAATATCAATTAGGATCGTAGTTAAATTATTAATTCTAGTTAAAATCGGGTAAAGTTTTTCTTAAGAAATTATTTTATTTTTTAAAAATTTAATTAGTAATATTAACTAAAGTCAAAGTCGGGTCAAATTTTTATTACGAAATTATTTTATTTTTAAAATTTATTTCATAATATGACTCAAATTAGGATCGAGTCAAGTTTTTATTATGAAATTATTTTATTTTTAAAATTTATTTTTAATATTGACTCAAGTCGAGATTGACTCGATATTGACTCGAGTTAAAATTACTAAATAAAAACTTAATATTGACACGATCTTGGCTTTAGTTAATATTGCCGGCCGCCCGCTGGGGTGGGTGGGCGGATCTCAAAGGTGGGGGCAGGGGGAGACGAAGTTGGGGAGGGGGCAAAACGGGCGGCGGTGGGTGGGGGGGAAGGGGCGAACAGGGCAGGGGCGGCGGCGTTCTCCCCCCCAAGCTGCAACTGCCGCTCCCCTCTCTCGGGTAGGGGAAATAGGGTGGCTTGGGGAGACGGCGCAAGGTAATTTTGACATGGACTGCGAAGGGCTGGGGAAATAGGGCAGAGGCTGGACGGGGTGGGGGCGGGGGTGGGAGTCGCGGCAGAGCTCACCTCGGCCTGCGGGGGAGAGGGGAACTGCAGCGGTGGGTGGGGGGCCGCGGTGGAGTTCGTCTTGGGGTGGCGGGAGGCCGGCGGAGGTCGCCGGCCGGTGGTCTCGAGAAACAGGAGAGGAGAGGAGAGGAGGGTGGGGGGAGGGGGGAAAGAATTACCGCTGTTGGATCATGATCCAACGGCACAGAAAACTTCGCCCAATATATATATATATACATATATATGCATATATATTACATTGTTATGTGAATGCGGTCAGCCTGAATTTGATGTCAACTGCTTTAGCTGTTGATCTTATTAAAACAAACGTCCATGTTGGTGACCTTGGCTTCTAGCGTACGTAGTTAAATTCAAACTCGCGTCAACTCCCAAAGTAACTGCCACTCATATATGTGTTGAGGTCAAGTCGTTCGTTGCATCTCTCTACTTGATTAATGTAATCATATATGGAGTAAGCTGCCATCATATATTCTAGGGATTCTGTACGTAGCTAACTGTGAACAAAGAATACCCAACATGCATGTCAAGCATTGGGGATGCAGTTTTGTGTTCACAACAACTGATCTTTGTGCAAGGTACCCAATGCAACTTGCCCTTTAGAAAGAAGGGAGCTTTTGAATTTTGCCGATAATTCCTCCACTTATAATCAGCATTCGGCAACATGTACCGATTAAGAGTTCACAGCATGTTATTATATATGAAGTGATTGCAGCGAATCATACCGATACTGACTACGGGGACATCTTGACGAACGTCATTGATTGAAAATATAACTAGTTCGGCCAATGAATTATGACAAGAGAAATTCACAATTGAAGGGCTTCATGATCAAAGTTTACGAAATCAGGGGAGAATAAATACTATTGACGATCAAATGAGAATAAAATAAATTTTGACAAATACTCTAGTACCTCATTTTACAATTGCATTGTACCAATTTGACTTGCTACAGATGCATCAATGTATCAATACAAGCACAAAATATTTATTAATCGACAATTATCGTGATCATAATATTATAAAGTACTATGACGTACAAAGTCGTCGAGTTTTGTATGATTACCTTTAAATAATCGTGAATAACTATTAGATTGCCATCATTTCTTTATAAATTATGCATGCTACGAATTATTATTAATATGATAACCCATTTGTTGGCTAAAGATTATAACCTTTTATTGAATAGTTACTAGCTGAAAAATGTTACCATTTATTTGGATAACTTCCGCCCATTCACTTTTTGTATATGCCCACAGTAAGAGCAAAACACTATTTTGAAAACTGGTATATTTTAGTTTGACACTCTTTTGGTTCTTATGTTCTAACGCAACGTCATGACTGGTTGATAGTTCTCATGGACTTGCGGATTAATATGCAGCTAGTGGTGATTTTTAATTTTTAATTTTACTTAAATTGGAAGAAATTATCTGCTGTGTAATCTAAAATAACTTTATATTGGCATCAGAGGGCCCAATCCCACCGCCGTTTGCCCAAGACCGGTTTGACCGCATGCCGCACGGCTAAACAAGGTTGCGGCTGGCCAGATCTGGCCAATGGCAGCCATACCTGTCCGCACCGCACCGTGGCCATATCACAAGGACCACACACTGACGTCAAAAATAGGAATAAAATGTGTGTGGTCAATATCCACACACATGTATTGGCATTTAATTATTCAACATGGTGACTACACAACCAAGGTTGGAGATCGAGGAGGCAGTTTAGTATTTCAAGCGCAGTATCTGCCCTTCCCTAGCTAGGGACTAGGGGGAACAGCACATTGTAGTTGAAGTACGATCTATACGACATTTGGTCTCCATGTTGATTAGGTCTAATTTTATTCAATATACAGTTTAGAGTACTAATTTTAAAATGGGAAATCGAATACTATCAAGGGATAATGCTGTTTATGATCACGTAATAACTTGTCTTGGGTATTTTTATAATTTACACATGAATACTATATATTTGATTTTTTCCCCCAAATAAAATTGGATCTTAATACTATCCCGAACGTTTCCTGGAATAAATAGCACGACACATGATGTGGGACACATATGGGGCAATTTTCTAGCGCTATGTTTCTAAGAGGAAAACAGTGCTTGTGCTCGAAGAAAAACTATTTATTGGCGGAGGACGTTGGTCACATTTATATGGGTCAGCATGCAGCTTCCACTTAACTTGGCATATGTGATGTTGCATTTCTTTGACTAATTTTGATGGAGTTAATTAACCCATGATGCCTAGGCCAAAATTAACATTTTATTAACATTAATATAGGCATGCTTATGGATATCCAAGCTAATAAGAACAAAATTTGAGACAACATAATAGAAAAATTTTCGTTTGTTAGATGATATAAATTCCAAAAGCAGGAAAATGACCATTTATTTTCCCTATACTATAATATATATATATATATATATATATATATATTAAGGGAACTCAATATTTGATTTTGATTAAAAGTAAGAGATTTAGTCAATTAAAATATAATAAAATAAAATTAAAAATTTAAATTATTATAATTTATCTTCTCATTTCATTAGAATTTATCTTTAAAATTAATTGAAATTTATGTCTAATATATTTCATTATTATAATCTATCTTATTATTCAATAAAAAATTATCGGCAAAATTAAAGTTTATCTCCAATATAAATTGCGCATGGTGTGACATCTTACCTAATTTTTTGTAAATCATGCATAAAATCCATTAATATTATTTATAGGAATTAATTAAAGCACATATCATGTGTTGGAACGATTAGAGAAAGGTATATCGAGGTAGCGGGTAGAAATTGAGAATCGTAGAACAACAATTGTTCTCATGTGGGAACCGTAGCTTATATATGGTGCATGTGATGTTATGACAAGGCTCCCCATTTCCATGTTATCTTGACTCACCCATTTGTAGGAATGGTCATGTCTGATCAAATATTCCAGAGCCTGAGTTCTGGTCTGTTTCCTCGAATATATATATATATATATCAACAGACTGGCCTCCACTGACAAAACGATCGCTTGAATCAATTCATGCCTCTTATAAAGTACACAAGTTCGGGCATTGGTGTTGTGTTTTTATTTGCTCGATCGTTCTCTCTCTGATATGTTTTGCATTCAACCTCTAAAGGTTATGACATTACTACAAGCTGTCTGGTACATATAATATGATCATGTACGTAACTGCTTACATAATTGGTCAGGTAATGTTCATTCTTGATTTTTGCCCGTTAATTTTTTATCTGTACATGAGTTATAAGAATTTGTTGCAGTACTGTTTGGAAATTTATCAAACAATTAATGCATATATGACCTATTTCAAAATTATTAGAAATCTGGTCTTAAAGCTGTTATTTAACTATGTATTTTGTAAAAGTTAATTTATATATGTATGAAATTGCATTAATCACATTTTTAATAAAAAAGCATTACTTAACCAAATAATAAATATACTATATATGCATACTTACATGATGAGTTATAGTTTTATAATTTTTTTACTTCAAATTAATACCCCATGTGCATAAATATTGGCTAGCACAACGCTCCCCCTCCCCCCCCACATAGTTAAAATAAATTATTAACATTATTAACCTTCTCTATATAATTATATTTGAAGATAAAAAGGCATATGTTTTGTGTAAATGAATATTAATTTCTTTATTTCATTTTTTGTATGTAATATAAAGCTTCAAATCAGCTTAGAGCTGCCAAATAATGATCAGACTAGGAACCAATAAACTATATAAACCAACAAAAATTAGTAACCAATAAAAAATTTTAAACTATATAACCAATAAAAATTAGTAACAATTATTAGGATCACGTTCAAAATCGCATACAATTGAAATGCATTATAGTAATCAAAATTCTGATAATAATGAATATAATCTTGATCAGCATCATCGTTTAAATCATAAATGTATCTATGCCCCGGTGTTGCCAGATCTACTTATATTATGCAAATCCCAAAGTAATGGTTTAAACCGTCATACCCATGTCATGCACGTCTCTCATCTTCATCATTAACATCATAAAAATGATATCAAAGTTCTGATCCCCACATAGATAAATTAACCTAATTAGATTCACAATTCATGACTTCATGGCTATAGATTAATTAACAATATAGTTAATATTTTACCAGCCACTTCAAATGATAAGCAGCAAAGCTTGGAATATTAATTTATGATAACAATAAGTTTAGCAGCACTTATACAGAAGTCACGCGGTCCCCGTGTGTGAATCTACTATAGCATGCATGCGTCTGATCCTTCTCTTAACATACTTTCTTCAATGTGATATGCAAGTTGCGTATTTGAGCATGCAAATGAAATATAATAAATTATTGGCATGCATTAAATCAGCTTGGTCATGATCATCAAATAATTATTATATATAGTGTTTAAGTGTTGCCAAGGTTAACTATATTTAATTAATTAGAAGAAGAACAAACTAAAGCATCATTCGTACAACTTTGTTGAAAGCCATTGATCTGATCTTTTGATCCTACTTTTGATACATACATATATATATATATATATATATATATATATATATATATATATATGAGATTTGTTGAAAGTATAGATGATGTTGCAGGCTAGAGCTAGCTAGGAATCTAGGGCCGTGGGCAATTATTAGGTAGTAGTGTCGGACAGTATTCATACTTACTCACCACTTAATGTATTATTTTTCTTGCAATAGATGATTACGCGGGCTAAACTATTGTTTTGTGTTGGTTACTATTTAGACGAAAACTTATTATACTCACGTGCTAATGATGGGTGAGGCATGTGACTTGTTTGTATGTTAATGAAAAGTTGAAGCGGTGATAATATTTAATACTTGGATAAAATTTGTTAAAGCTTAAAGGTTTCGTGATAATGAACTCATGATAATTAAAGACGTTGCAACATTCAATATTTCTAATCTCTATCTAATTAAGGACGAACATTTGGATCAATTAATGTAGTCTTAAAATTTAAAATGTTTATTTCCGACTGTTTTTGAGCTCATGACTATTCGTATTGATGATCTATAGCTTTTAGCCGGTTTTTATGACGTCAAATCAACTGGAAAGAGTACTAGGCTCAAACTTGATGTTATTACCAACCAAAAGACGTTGAAATTAGTAGAAATTAGATGTAAGCTGGATGTGTAATTTAATTAGTAATTGTTGGGCCGAAATGAGTTGTACGCCAGCCCAGAGCTCTTGTAAACACGACGGGTAGACGACCTCTTTCTTATTTCTGTTCTCACATCTCCCGTCCCGCCCAAGCTGCCAACTTGCATGGCGGGCCCTATCTACGTGCTCTGTCCCGGCCATGCAAACGCAAGTACTTAACGATCCACACAACAATTATCTTATATCTACACCAAGACAATATATCCGAACATAATTGGTAGTGTTTTGTTTTGGAACTAAATTTGACGGGCCTGGTACAATACATGGCTATGAATGCTTTAATAATTAACAACAAAAACATGTATCATTAAATCCACTTGAATCATTTAGCAATATGAGCCGGCGCCATTTATGAAAATGTATCTTTGAAATTTCAATACTGCATGAACACCCTCCGATTGGATGAGAAATTAAAAACTCTGTTACAATATGAGAAAAACATGCACTTAACACTCCGATATCCTTGCACGAGAATGGATTCGAGTGCTCTGTAATTACACAAGTCAAAATCAAACAACGTCTGGAAGCCCAGAAGCGAAAAAAAAGGTAAAAAGAAAAAGAGAGAAGTTTTCTGAGTAATATCTGCGCAAAAAGGCTCAAATTCTTGACCTTCCAATTGCCGTCAACGATCTGATTCATGGACAGAGGACGTCAATCGAAAAACCCACTTGGGTAACAGAAGTTTCTTGGAGGTTTCGGAGGGCATTGACCACCGGCGGCCATTAATGAAGCTCTTGAGCCTTTCAATGGCGAGCTCCAAAGTCTCTTCAGACATGTTTGCGAAGCACACTCTGAACCACCCCGGCTCCGTGCAATGGCAGGAAGATCCCGGGGAGATGTTAAGACCAACTTCGTACAGAATCTTCTTCCATAGTTTGATCTCCCCTTCCACTTGTTTTGAGCTCATCAAATGCCTCATGTCCACCCAACAGAATAATCCGGCATTGCTGTCGAGGCACCGGATTCCGATGTTGGCCAGGCCACTGACGAGCCGGTGGTGGCGTTGCCGTAGCCTTTTCTTGTTTTCGGTGGTGTAATTGGAAGTGAACTTCTTGTCGGAAAGCATTTGGGCGAGGAGGTGCTGGGTCTGGGAAGAGATGAGGCCGAAGCTCGACATCTTCGTCGCCGCAGCCACAACAGCAAGGTTGTCGGAGTAGATTGCGCCGACTCGGAATCCGGGGAGGCCAAGGTCCTTGGAGAGGCTGGTCACAATGTGCACCTGATCATGAATCCCTTGGTAGGCCTTTGTCTCCTCCATGAGAGCCTCCCGGACGCTGACAAACTCCGTCGACTCGAAGACGGTGCCGGCGTAGATCTCGTCACTGATGAGATGGATGTTCTTGGCCGTGATGAAGCGGAGCAGGGAGTGGACCTCCGCCCTTGTGGTGGTGGTGCCTAGAGGGTTGGAGGGGTTGGTGATGAGAACACCTTTTACTCTTAGCTTGCGCCTATTGGCCACTTTGTATGCTTCTTCTAGTGCATTTTCTGTTATCTTGAAGCCATTGTGACTATCACATTGAATTGGAACTATTTCAACTCCTGTCCTCCATTTCAGATCTCGGTCAAATCTGTAATTCGAGTTCAACATTTTCTTAGAATCCCACGTTTTTAACCTATAACTACATTACATACTTAAATTATAATCTGGTTAGAATAAGATATATACAATACATACCCAGGGTAGTAAGGTGTGGGGAGAAGAAAGGCGTCGCCGGGGTCTGCGAGGCAGAAGATGAGGGCCTCGTTGGCGGAGGTGGCGCCGGCAGTGAGGACGAGGTTGTTGGGATCAAAGCTCACTTTGTTGCCTCTAATGTCCGACATCATGTCGGCTAGAGCCTGCATGCAACAATATGGCCGTTTCTATTAGTACAACAGTCAACATACGTTTATAAATTGTAATTAAAGTAGTGCAACTCAAGTGGGAAATTTACTTACATTTTTGAAAGCAGGGAGGCCATGGTAGTCCTGGAACAATGCAACATCTCTAAACGCGGATTGCCCATTTTGCTTGAATGTAGCAGCTTCTGGATTTTCCTCTAGCCATGATTCAAGCATGTCGAAGGATAGCTGCACATGAATTATATAGTAGAAAATTCAACTCCCATTCTTTCTGGTAATGCATTTACACATAGATATGTATCGTTGTATGTGACTTGGTTTCACACCTGATTCTCCGCAAGTCCCATTTGAATGATCCCAGATGGATTATCAATATGATGGTAGGGGTTCTTCTCGTACTCTTGCCATCCCAAGAAGTACGATGAGTCCTGACCGTGTGTGTTGCATGCGGCCTTTTTGGACAAAAGCTGCTGTTTCCCCATGCTAGCTGCTTAAGTAAATTAGAAGAAGAAGAACTTGGAAGCAAAACAGAGCCGAAGCAAGGGAAATTAGCGAACAGAGGAAGGTTATGATCTGAGAGGAAGGGGTTTTGACAAGGGTTTGAAGGGATGAGGAGACTGGGGAGGATGGTGGGATGCTTATATAGGAGGAGATTTGGGGAATCAATAGCATTTGAATAAGGAACAAAATGGTTTTACTGATGAGTAAATTGTTTCTTACATAGTGCGAGCTAAGAGGTGTAGTCTTAGATAATGAAATGGACTTGTTGGTAATGTTGGGGGAAGATCACATTTTGTGCCGACAATAGATCCGGGGAAGCCATGACGCTACATGCAAGCCCTGGCCGGGGTTGCCGTCCCTCCGGAGGCCGGTGGGTCCGCCGGCCATCTGGGCTAGCTCTGTCGCCGGACAATTGGGGTTAACAATGCCAGGAGGCACCTATCTCTTGGATTTCGATCAGTAGAGAGATTTATCGGTTAGTTTCATGTACAAGACAGGGAAGATGTCTGTGGAGTGACTCGTGTTTTTGATTGATTTGATCTTTTTTGTTGGTCGGAGTACTTTGGATCTGTAGGAGAATTAAGGGCATTTTCAGTCAATAGTCAATGTAATAATAAGAGGATAAACTTTAGATTTGCTTAGTCATAAGATTTAATGTTTTAATTTGTGGAGAGTGATTTTAGGGGAGAGTTCATGTCATGGATCCCTTTTTTTGTGGTGTGCTAGTCCGAATCCTATATATATTTTCCTTATATTTACGATTTGGCCTTTTTTTTATTAGTATGCTAATCATGTCCTTAATAGCATTTTTAAATCCTTAAAAATAACATTTTAAAATTATACCTTTAACTGATAAAAGGACCAGTTAGTATATAATTAATTATAGATTTTGTGTGACACCAATTTATTTAAAACTATAAAATTCCCAAAGACATAATTTATGTTGTCGACCTAGTTTAGTGGGAACAAAATGTAGGTGATGGAGACGATGAAAGTGATCATTTAGCTATATATGCATACACGCTTGCCTAAATTAGTTTATCAGTTGCTTTTGATAAAGAATTATATCAATTAGTTTATTTATTCGTATTGCTGAGGCCCATTAACAAGTTAAAGTACCGTCTTAGCCAACAAAAGGTTTTGTCAGTAAAATGTCATAACCAAATATAAAAGATCACGGCCGTCGATTTAAAACGGAAATTAAAGTAATATACATGCCAGCGATCAATAAGTAAGTCGGTCGTATTTAATTGTTAGTGGGGTATTGAGCTTTCGGCCAATCATGGGATGGTGATGAGCGGGGTCATTTTTCACATGGCAGGGATATTAGGCCTACCCTTTGCTGGTCCTCACAATTCAATGACAAAGCTTGCAATTATATCCAAATCATTATTATACAGTATTAATTATTAGTAGATCCTAATCATTAACATTATGTTACAATTATATATAATTTTCTTGGTTAGGGTTTATTTTGTTTGATAGATTATAATAGAAAGAAAAAAATTCCTATCATATTCTCTCATGTGTCTTGTTAGAAAAAAAGATTTTTTTAAAAAACATCATTCATATTTTTTATTATTTTCTTTACATCTTTTCTGAGAAAATGATGTGGTGAAATTTATAATTGGATGGAGAATATATTTACCTTCTCACATTTTCATTCAAATTGCTAAACAAATAAAAATATTTTTATCAGATTTTTTTCTCTTGCTCACAATCCAAATAAACCCTAATTTATATTTATATAAAATATAGCTATTTTTTGTAGATCAGCGCTTGTGATTTATCTATGAGTAATGCATTTTGTTTATATTCATGTTCAAATATATTCCTTACTACACAATCAACAGTATAATTCTAGAGATCAGCACTGCTTAGGTGGGATGAAGCCATATGGTTGCCAACGGCGAATGTATATACAAATACTTTTATTTGATTTAGATCCGAACCCTATTTGGCCAGTGTAACAATCTCAGTCGAACCAAATTCAAACCACTAATAAATATTACATAAAATTATATAAAAATATACAAAAATTTAAATGATTTATGACAATTATTCATATTTATGATAAAAATATTATATCATATTTTAGAAATTATATTATATATTTACAAAATTATATAAACAAAAATTATAATATAATATAAAATAGGTCCAAGTACACGAGGGTCGGATTCTTTGAAGCATGAACCCATACCTGATTTAAAATAGGTATTAACAGGGATCGGAACCCGATACATAAGTTGGGTTAGGTCTGGCTGGGTCCCAATTTTCCATCGGCATCCTTAGATGGCACAATACTACTTCGTGGTTAATTACGGGAACACCAGTGATTTTGTATTGTGTTTAAACTTGTATAATCTTATCTAAATATACAATTAATTGAAGTCTCAAACTGCCGCGTTCCGCTGTTTAAAGCTCCGTGATTCAGTGTTGAACTTCACTGATAATGGATTATAGGGTATAAATTAATTTATTGAAAGCTTGACTTAGCACTTTATAATGTATATACTCTTTCGGAGCCTTCTAATGATGTTTGATTGTTTTGAGTATGATCAGCCATATTATAACTAAATATATCCTTAGTTTAGCCCGTCGGTTTGCTTGAAATAATGGGTTATATTGAAGCTCTCTAATATCAATTTCGAAATGTAACTACAATTTAATAAAATAAAACTTAATATAATGTAATGATCAATGTGAGACATTGTTATTTATTTATTGTTCCTAATTTATAAGGTTGAGGCAGGTCTAGATGCATCATCTTTTGTAGGGCCACCCTTTCTCTATAGATTTGCAAATCGTAACTTTTTCCACTACTTTCCGTTGACTCTGTATGAAATTTCAGATAGGGATAATTCCAATATTTTTAATTATGATCTGAGCATGGAGACTCGTCCCCTTTTTCAAAGCTGTAGCTGGGTCCATTATCAGATCACCAAATCAGGACCATCTTGACCTTCCGTTTTTGGATATATATATATATATATATATATATATATATATATATATATATATATTTATGATTGACTCGGTTATATTTCTATCTCAAAGTTTGAATTGGATTATTCAAGTATAAGGATGACTCAAATATATTCTCCTTAAAAAAAATTTAAAAATAAAAATCATAACCCAGTTAAAGGACCACACCGGCCCGACCATAGCCTATCGGCAAGATCTTGCCTGTGAGTTATCCAGCTCAGTCACATGCAGTCGGATCTCATCGCACAACTAAATTGATCAACTCTAGCTGCACACCAACTAGATTTGGCCGAAGGATATCCAAATGTGGCTGTGACCAAATTGGTCAGCTTTGGATGGGGGACGGCCAGGTCCGCCGAGCCGATTAGCAATTTTTTTCTTGCTGGCATAGCTCGATCTGGCCAAGTCAAGCAAACCTAGCCACTGACGCAAAGGAGTATTGGGGTTTTGCGTATGTGTGTGTGTGTGTGTGTTTTATTATTATTATTCTCATCAAATTTGGACTATTTTTATAATCGGATGGTCCATATGAAAATACGAGGAATAAAACTTTTTCTACCTCTCCACAAAGCATAATTATATATTGTTTCAATCCACGAGTTTGAAAACTGGTGTCATGGAAGGAAAGGAAAGTAATCCTTTCTTTTTTTTCAATACAGCACAAATATGACACAAAATTTGCCACTCCAAACATGTTAAGTTGAGTCTCAGTTTAGAGCTTTTAAACTATGAGTTTTAGTTCACGAATTTGAAAGCCGACATAATAAAAGCATAGTTTTAAAATTTTTTTAAATACAAAAACTTTTTGAGTCCACTTTACTCTACAATTTTTCGAGTCAAACTTCATGAATAACTCCCCCTTATTAAATTTTACAATTGATTCTCTGAGTCACTTTAAGTTTTTCTCGAGACAAATAAAAAAGTTTTTAAAAATATTATTATTATTAGTTTAATTAAATCAATAATTTACAATAGCATAAATCAAATATATATCAATTTTAAATATCAAAGAAAATATTATTTCTTAATTTGACATATCTTTCTCCTTTTTAGACTGAAGAATTATTATAAATATCTCCTGGTATGTTTAAAGTTAACTTCGAATTAATTCCATTTTATAACTTATTAAGTCGAGCCTAAGTCATGAGTTTTTAAACTATGAATAGATAGAGAGCAAAGTATAATCATTTCTTTTTTCCCAACATAGCACAAATATATAGAACGCAAAATTCCCGCTTATATTTGTGCAAAGAACGAACAAAACAGCTAATTAGATGTTGAATTTGTCTGAACAATTGCATTAAAAGGACAAACCAAACAGCTGTAACTTTTGGATGCTTATCAGAAACTTTGGTCTTTGAGACAAGCGACTTTGTTTGTCCAAACTAAATTAATGTATGTGATACACATAATGTGTCTGTCTATAATGTTGCTTTGGGGGAAAAAATGTTACGTTGATTAGAATAATCAGTAATTATCATGTTAATCCTAGGTTTTCCGGATACAATTTGGTTGACTAATAGTTAATATGAGAGTTAAAGGTCTCCATGGATGTTACGTCGACCTCGGAGTGAGACATTATTATTCAAGTTGGCGGCCTTGCACAAATGTGTATACATATATGGACGCTCATAAACCACCAGAATTGTACCGATCGATGACTCCTTCACATATTTGACAAGAATCGGACCCATTACATGCGGGGTCAATCCCTATAATAGGAATGTTGATCTCACCCCAGAGAAAGAACACAAATGATTGATGTAGAATCTTGTTTTATCGCATTGTCCACGAAAGGCCATGACAACGTGCACTAGCGTTGTAAACTTGTCTGGGCGACCCACGGATCAGTGTAAGTTTTGTTTGTACATTTAATTAATTATATGCACTTTTTGAATATATATATATATATATATATATATGTATGGTACACTAGCCTTGTAAACTTGTCTGGGGGACCCACGTATCAGTGTAAGTTTGTTTGTACATTGAATTAATTATATGCACTTTTTGAATATATATATATATATATATATATATATATTTTTATTTACACAATTGGTCACTATACATTTCTTCTACTAAATAGTCATATTCATTAAATAAATGATGCCTTTATCATATTAATAAAGATTTATTTATTAGTGTATATGGGCAATTAAATAGTATATTAATTAAGTTAGAAATGGATATTCTTTTGCTTTTAGCTAGCGACAATGAATGGAATTCAAGTTAATTTGAATTTAAATTGACATTGAAGCCATGTACCATTACTTCTTCTTCTTTTTTGTCTTGCTATTGATCAAATAAACATACAAATTAAGGATTTTTTTCATTATCAAATACGCCTTTTTCAACCCTTACAATATTTTTACCTTGCTATTTTTTACTATATCGTCATGCCACCAACCAAATCACCCGAAGGTGGTGATCTACAGCTGCCAATTACTCAAAATTGTAGTCAATATTTGGAAAGATATATTATATATTCCTGAAACTGTGCATGGCTGATTAATGCTGTCAAATTATGCAACGTTCTTTGAGCTGGCAGCAGCATTGACCTAGCTTGCTAGCTTCCTGTTGATCAAAAATATAGGTGCAATATTTACTAATATCAATTAAAATGATCAATACTTGTGTATATTCCATATAAAAATAGTACTCAAAGCTGCTAGCTCTCCCATCTCTTTCACCATCGTCTTAGCGCGAGTTTCCCTTTGCAGTACGCATGCAGGTTTGCTACAATCT
This sequence comes from Piper betle, assembly GCA_033002965.1. Lineage (NCBI taxonomy): Eukaryota > Viridiplantae > Streptophyta > Magnoliopsida > Piperales > Piperaceae > Piper > Piper betle. The sequence continues at coordinate 128,027 of JAURVB010000017.1, read as the reverse complement.
CCCAGCGACCTCATTAAGCATGATATATGACCACTGTACGTATAGTCAATGAAAACAATGGCTACCAACTAACAATATCCAGTACAGAGTAATTACTAGCTACCTAGGAGCAAGATAACTTTGTCAGAATCAACTTGAAGCAGATGTCAACGATCGAAAGCTCTCTTATATCAGTACACTCTTTGTTGAATATATGCACTATACGAACTTCAAGATTCAAATTAGGTTAGTCTTCAAGGCAATATTTCAGTATATAAATATATCCTAGTCTAGCTAATTTTACGTACGTAGGAATGCTGGACCATAATATTGTATGAAGAATCATCCCAAACTCAACCATATTATTTACTCGCTATCTTTTGCATGCGATCTTACTATTATAATTAATACATAAATTGTACATGTGCATGCGTACGTTGGAATATTGGAACCAGGGACGGTCTTTGTTGCAGCATATGGGAGGCAATCTACGTAATTAATAGCGGCTTCTGTGGCACAAATTAATTATGCAACATGCATGCATGGATCAAGAATATGTAGCGGCCATGTTATTTAATTTCCATATGGACGTACAGAATCTAGTGTCGCAATATTTTTACTACGTGATACGTGTTATAGTTTTATTTCTAATTAAGACTCTTTTGCATTATAAAAATGCTTCCTTGTAAAATATTATAAATTTGCTAGTTTCATCGCGGTAGATTATAGTGTTTTCCAAAGCATGGTTGAATATAGTTGCATCGAGCAGTTTTCATTTTTGCATCTGGAGTGGGCCACATGAGCCATATATAGCTTTTGGAAACAGAAGAAGAACTTGGACAGGCAGCCAATTATGGGCTGTGTGGGACTCTGAGCTGAGCAACGGGGACAAGATGTTTGGTTCACACACAGAAGCTGCTCAAATGGGGACGTGCAGTATTTGACTCCTCGTCCTGTGACTTTGCTCTACTAACATGAGCCGGATATATTGCCTGTAAGAGGGCATATGGATTGTGTCGTCAGGAGTTTCAATAATAGAGATATGTCCACGAGGGGTGTCAAGTTTTTGGGCCTGAACGCGGTTTTTCAATCATCGAACCATTCATCTATACAAAGTGATGCATCTCCTATATAAGTGTTCACAACATATGATAAACAGTAACAACATTTGGATTGGTACATTAAAATTGTTGGGTTCATTTGAAACTTATTATTTTTATTTTATTTTATTATCATTGTTGTTTTTATTCCCCCTCCCCCAGGCTATATGGTTGTTTGCAATGTTAAGCATGTTAAATATATCTCTACCTTTTAAATAGTGCAAGTAATGTTTTTTTGCCCAAGCGACTTGTGCCTATCACAAAGTTTGAAAGACAAGAAACAAGTACATGCCATGAGCATGGATTTTTGCCTAGCCGACCACTTCATATTTGATTTGTTTTTCGTTTTAACTAAGCTTCATTATTTGTATCTTACAGAAAAGCTGCTGCTTTATTAATTATCAGATTTTTCACAATAAAAGTTGACTATATTAATAATTTTCTATTAATCGTTCTATAATGCTTGTCAAAAATTTGATAAAGTTATCATATAATAACAACGATATTATTTTTAAGCATCATTTCAATGCTTGCCATCAAATAATTGAAGAATGCAAAAGAATGAATAATTATAAATTGGTTCTATTACCCGTGTCCCAGCTAATTGAGATAAGGTGTTTTTGTCTGATCGCATGCAGCCATAAAGCAGAGTTTTATTTTAATCTCGAAAACAGAGCTTTTATATATATATATATATATATATATATATGGGTAATATCTTTCAGAGCAAGGGGCAGAAAAATTTTCTGCCCCAAGCTCTGTTATGGGCCGTCCGATTACAAGGACGGCCCAGATCTGATCAACTTTTTTCAAAAAAGTTAAAATTTGATCTGAACCGTCCGATTATAAGGACGGTTCAGATCGAATGTTAAAAAAAACCCTGCTCCGCCGTCCTGCCGCCGTCCCGCCACATCGCCGCCCCGTCGCGGACGCCTCCGGTGGGCTCGCCGGCCGCGGCCAGATCTGGCGGCCGGAGCCGGGGCGGGGAGGGAGAGCGGGGGCGGCGGAGCAGGGGCGGGGGAGGGAGGGCGGGGGCGGCGGAGCCCGGGCAAGGGTGGGGGAGGGAAGGGGGAGGGCGGAGCGGCCCCCCGCCTTGCCGCGGCCAGATCGGGCGGCCGGAGCCGGGGCGGGGGAGGCAGAGCGGGGGTGGCGGAGCAGGGGCGGGGGAGGGAGGGCGGGGGCGGCGGAGCCCGGGCAAGGGCAGGGGGAGGGAAGGGGGCGGGCGGAGCGGCCCCCCGCCTCGCCCCCTCCGCCCGCCTCCGCCACCCCCTCCGCCTGCCCCCGCCTCGCCCCCCGCCCACCTCCTCCGCCCACCCCCTCGCGGCCGCCCCGCTCCCCTCGCCCCTTCCCCCTCGGCCCACCTCCTCCGCCCCCCTCTCGCCCCCTCCCCTCCGCGCGCCCCCTCTCGCCCCCTGCTCCGCCAGCTACTGGAATAGAGCATATCTTTTCAAACTGCTCGCCGGCTACTGGAATAATACCTCGTTAAAAGAATTGGTCCCAACCACTACCTGGGCTTGTGTCCAAATAATCGTAGGGCACAGCAGTCTTCAACCCAGGACAAACTGTACATCTACTCTCCACAATCCTCAACTCCATTTCCCCGTTATTCCCGGGTCCTCCCAATTGAACAGCAATGGCAATGTAAGAGCACCATATGGCCCAAAATCCATTATCATCCAACGCCATCCCTCCTCACTTATAAATCAACGACAAAACTATGTGATGCAAATTTTAATTGAATTTTTCCTTCGAAAAATTCCTGAATTGTTTGCTCAAGTTCATCCTTTCTCTTAAGAAGAGAAGAGGATAGAATCTAGCAACTTCCCACATGGTGATTCCCACAAGGAAGTGGTCATGGATGAAGCAGCAGAGTTCCATCTTTGGATGAAGCCTGGGATATCAAATCAAAGGTTGTCATGCCTATGATTCTTGCAATTTATCTGACCAGCGTGATCCACCGCAAAGATTTTTTCTTGCCCGGTCAGTGTGTATCGAGGGCGTTTGTCACCGGCGAGCAATTTGTACTGTAGTGTAGCAAAAGGGTACTGAAACACCTTCAAGAATATCGTTTGCCATATCAACAATTTTAATTCAAAAATAAATTTATCAAGTCCTTTAAAAAAAACACCATGCCCACTTCTAATTTGTCCATAGAATTTTATAGAACCATTAATTGATTGTTCATAGAAATAAGTTTTAAAGGAACAGAAGATCTGCTGTTAAAAATAATCGTGGAAAATTTACATCCAAGTTAATCAAGTTTATTCGCCAATATGTAAACCCTTCAAATTTAGATAGATAACAGACCAGTATCAGATGATTCTTTGTGCCCAAAAAACAAAAACGAAAAAAACTATCAAGGATCTATGATTTTACAGGATAAATTATCCCTTATATTTACAGATGATGAATGCCATAAAAGAGAAATAGAATGAATGTGCCCGTTGACGCGATAAACTAATAACTATCCATTTCATATGTGATTCGGGGTTCAGATCTAATAATTCCATGAAGAAGAGGTGTAGAAATTTAAATCAGTGAACGCAACAAGACCTTGTCATCAGAGCTCACACGACTGCGTGGCTGTATATAATATACTCATGAAAAAGTCCGAACCAGGAGAAAATCAACCAAACAATTAGATACATGATGCGAGCATAGGACCCACAATTCAACGACAAATTAAAAGAGCCGCCGATTTTCGGTTCTCGCCAGCGGGGGCCCACAATGTTTCAACGGAGGGAAAGAGAGGCAGGCGGGCCCACAAGAGTGGAAGCAGTTTGGCCATAACCGAAGCACGCTGGCCGCGCACCTCCCGCCATCCAATCATCGCCCCACACGTAATCGTCGCGTCCCCTCACACCGTCGGCCGGCCATCTCCGCCACCAACCGCCGGCGTGCATACATTGCATGTACCTCATGCATGTCCCTTCCAAATCCTCGCTTCCTCGATTCCCATTTTCTGCATCCTTTCACAACCAGGTTGGTTGGTTGGTTGCTGTTAGTTTTGGTGGAGGTGAGTGTGTAGAATTTACAATGCAAAAGCTCCCCTGTTGGGCTTCTCCTACTTTTGGAGAGATTTGTTGAAATAGGAATGAGACATTTGTTATTTCGATTTAATGAATGTAATGAGAAATGTGTTATTTCGATTACTGATTTTGTGGTTTTTCTTTTGTATGTATATGTTATTGTTGTTCGGGGATGGTACCATTTTTTTTTGAATTTTTGAATTTTTTATATTTGTTGAGCAGGATATACAAATTGGGGAAATCGCACTTTTGATTTCCCCAATCCAATTTGCATAATTCGGTTAACTTGAATCATACGTATGTATGGTGTTTTTGTGTGCAGGCCGGAATCACTTCCACACCTGTATGCCTCCCAGTTAGTAGCATCCTTTTGATCAATTACTATTATCATCGATTAGAAGTTGGAGATGAATGTTACTGCTCTATTGGCCTCGGCTGGCATCAACATTGGCATCTCTGCGCTACTGCTATGCTCGTATTCCATATTGAGGAAACAGCCGGGCAATGTCGCCGTCTACTTTGGCCGGAGGCTTGCGGAAATGCACAGGCTGCCTAAAAATTCGTGCATCAGCTTGGAGAGACTTGTACCCTCCGCTAGTTGGATTGTGAAGGCGTTTGAAACCCCGGAGTCTGAGATCCTCTCCATTGCTGGTTTGGATGCTGTGGTTTTCCTCAGATCACTTGTTCTCAGGTCTTTTGTTTTAATCATTCCTCTGTTTAATTTGCTCTGGTTTAGCTTTGGTGCTGTTCTTCAACCATTTGGTGTAGGAGATAAATATTCATACATGTTTGGTGGAAAAGCACTATATAAATATACCGTACTTGTTTTTTTTTTTTTTTATAAAAAAAATTATTTAGGGAACTTTATTTATTATGCCTTCATTGGTCGAATAATACCGGTTTATATATCCTTACTTGCGTCTTTGGGTATCTGATTGATATGCATTTGGACTTACCGTGATGACGTTGTTTTAGTTATCGTATTCACTCTTAATTATTCTAGTAAGGTGGTTGTTGCATGTTTCTTGCGATTGATCTTCATCTTATGTTTTTCACAGCATCCGAGTTTTTTCCATTGCTGCAGTCATGTGCATATTTTTAGTGCTACCCATGAATTATTATGGGCAAGAGATGCGTCACAAGCACATACCTTATGAGTCTTTGGATGTGTTTACTATTGAAAGTGTTAAGGAAGGATCAAAGTGGTATGTATAACTTGAAGTCTTTGATATTTTATTTGGTGTACTTACGTGAAATTATGATTATTTCACGCTTGAAATTTTCTGTGTTCTGACTTTTTTATGTTAGTGAATTTTAACTGTGTTAGCATTTGCCATTGAGAATTGGTTCGATTATGTTTCTTTAGAAGGTTAGTGGAAAAGACCCATCTACCTTTTTTTTAATTTACCTGCTTTGGTTCTACTGTTGTAGGCTCTGGGTCCATTGCCTAGCATTGTACGTTATATCCATTTCAACATGTATTCTCCTGTACTTTGTAAGTTTTCATGGCACAAATGTTTTTCTTCTGACAGGCTTTTTAGAAATTTATATGCGATCAATTATGTGTATAATATTTTATCTCATGCTTTTGTTAAGGAATATAAGAGCATCACTCAGATGAGACTGAAATATATCACAAAATCTCCTCCAAATCCAAGTCATTTCACTGTTCTAGTTCGTTCCATCCCAAAATCAACAGAGAAATCTTTCAATGAATCAGTGCAAAGTTTTTTGAGAAGTATTATGGATTAAGCTACTTGTCTCATCAGATGGTTTATAGGGCTGGAAAAGTTCATAAGCTTATGGTGTGCAACTACTATAACCCTCTCTTTTACACGCTTAGATTTTAGTTGAAATTTGAAAGTTTCCTCTTTAAAAATTTTCAACATGAATAATGCTTGTGTTGCATTTGTACTTGCCCAAAGCTATGTTTGGTTAGTAACATAGTAGGTATGACATATTAGAACTTTATTTAATGATGACAGAAGAGGAGTGTTCTGTGGCTTAGGGTACTATGCTGAACACTAGATAGTCAGCTGCAAATACAGTTGTCAGTGCATATTTTCTTTTGGTAAGGCAGACATATTGTTTATTGTAGAAAAAAAAGTACTTAGAAAAGCAGAAAATGCAATATTTTACATGCTAAGTTTCCATGACTTGATATATCTCCTTAAATGGTTAATGTCTTGAAAATACTTTTCTTCTTTTCTTTTTCTTTTTTGGCAGAATGACATGGACAAGGTTTATAGGAGATGTGTTCAGGTGAAATCTGCTATTGCTGAAAGTAGGTCAGTTGGGGCAAGATGCGGTATTTGCGGTCTTACATCGGGCTCATTTAAACTTTATTCTGATGAGCTTCAGCAGAATGCAAATATCTCTTGCTTTGAGCTTCCCGATTCATTTTTTCGTGAGAAGGTTCCACGTTTTTTCTTTCTTTCTAGCAAGTTATTACATTGCTAATTTTTAAATGGTAAGTTCAATTGCAAATGGTTAGAAATTCCATTTGTTCTTTCCTGTAGGAAAGTGGTGCTGCATTTGTTTTCTTCAAAACACGTTATGCTGCTATAGTTGCCTCGCAAGTTCTTCAGTCTTCGAACCCAATGTTATGGGTTTCTGAGTTAGCACCTGTACCGAATGATGTGTATTGGTCAAACTTATGGATCCCTTACAGACAGCTTTGGATACGTAGGATTGCGACTCTTCTGGCTGCTGTTGTCTTTGTGGTTCTATTTTTTCCTCCTGTCACCTTTGTACAGGGGCTGTCACAATTAGAGAACTTACAGAGGGCATTTCCCTTCTTGAAGGGAATTTTGAACAAGTATGTATGATCTTATAAAAGTTTGATGCTTAGAAAAGAAAGTGCAGAATGGATTCTAATTATATGTTTCTGACTGTAGTAGTCATCAATTTTATGATATCTATTCATGCGCAGGAAATATGTCAGCCAGATAGTTACTGGATACTTTCCGAGTGTCATTCTTCTACTATTCCTTTTGATTGTACCTCCTATCATGATGCTATTTTCGGCTTTTGAAGGGTCTGTTTCCAGAAGTGGAAGGAAAAAGAGTGCTTGCTACAAAATTTTGTATTTTACAATTTGGAATGTGTTTTTTGTCAATGTTTTATCAGGAACTGTAATTAATCAGTTGTATAGTCTATCTAGTCCTAAGGACATTCCTACCCAACTTGCAAAAGCCGTTCCAAGACAGGTTATTTTTAGCCCCTAAGTTAGATACTTTCAGCTTTTTTAGAGGTTTCTTTTACTTTATATCGAAATTGGCTGTGGTTATTCTTTTATGGTTTATACATATTTGTTGCAGGCAACATTTTTTATCACTTACATCCTTACTTCGGGTTGGGCGAGTTTATCTTGTGAAGTTGTGCAACCTTTTGCACTTTTTTGTAGCTTATTTTGTCGTTTTATACTAAGGAATGAGGATGATCATGCATCAATTCCATCATTTCCATACCATACTGAAGTTCCTAGAGTGCTCCTTTTTGGACTCCTTGGCTTTACCTGCTCTATTTTGGCGCCTTTAATTTTACCATTCTTGCTGGTGTACTTTCTTCTAGGTTATGTGGTCTATCGCAACCAGGTAAGGAACTAGACATTTATAATGTTAATTTTATGGCATCTTATTTTTGTCCTTGGAGTGAATTATTATGTGATGCTTCTCCTTTCTTTGTTACTTCCCATCATATGATGGTATAGTTATGCAACTGATTTAAGGATTTGTCAGCTGTGTCTAGTTACAACTTCGTCTTAGTGCAAATTGTTTAAAAAAACACTCAAAAAAAGAAAAAAGCTTAAAGAAAGTGTGTCGTATAGAAGTTACGATAAAGGGAGAAAAAGCTATGGAAAAGGTTCATGAATTTAAGATTTATGCTGAGGGTACTTTATTTAAATGAATTGCCAAACATTCTTCTACTTAAAAATTGTCCTTGTTAAATTTAGGTGTCCGTGTCTTATCTGCATGGAGTTGGTGGCATTGATGTGTTGTTCTTGATTAACCTTTATTGAAATTTGATCTCTGGTATTTTATGATGAGTTTCTATCTTTTCATCAACATCATTATCATTATGAAGTCCTTGCCCTGTTTTATGTTGGACTGCCTGTAAAATATTTAAATGGCTTTCACAATAAAAACTGGTAACAGAGAAACGATCATGTTTTAGCACGAAAGAAATGACCAACTGATGTTATATTTCTTGTCATTAATATTTTTATTATGTTTTTTGAAAACTGACGGTACTATTTTCACAATTGTTCTAGTGCAGATTCTTAACGTTTACATTTCGAAGTATGAAAGTGGAGGGCTAATGTGGCCTGTTGTACACAATACCACTGTTTTCTCATTGGTGCTTATGCAAATTATAGCCCTTGGAGTATTTGGCCTGAAAAAGTCGCCAGTAGCTTCAGGCTTCACCATTCCACTTCTGATATTAACTCTTCTTTTTAATGAATATTGTCGGCAAAGGTTTCATCCTATATTTATAAGTTATAATGCCCAGGTTACTTGACGTCTTCTCATCTGAATGTATTTGTGTTTTCAATTTTTGTCACAAACACTTTTGTTGAGTTTGTTCTTTGTCATCTTAGGATATGATTGACATGGATAGGGAAGACGAATCGCAGGGGCAAATGGAGGAGATCTATCTGCAGTTGCCATCCGCTTATTCTCAATTTCCAGCCTGCTTGCAAGAGCTGCCGATTACTGATGAAGGGGGCTCCTCATGCCAAATTTCAGGAGCTATAGGTTTCCTCTTATTTGAGCTTAATGCTTTAAATCTCTTCTGTGTAATCAAGAATACAGTTGATGTGTTTAAATGGTCGTCTGCCAATTATTTGCAGGAGAAGGTTAGTGGGGAAAGCCCGTCCATTGATCTTTAATTGTACATGTTTCCCAGCTAAAAGGCATACTCTTCTTAAAACTCGTTAGTATACAAGCACAAGGTATATGCTGCATCCAACTTTGGCTCTTGCACTGACCATGGTCAGCTTATGATCGAATTGAAGCCTTTCTTACTTTCAAGGAGTTCGACAAAAGTAATGGGATGTAAACTGTTCGATTTTTTGTAATGGAAAATTTTACTTGAATCGATGTAAAGTCGAATATCATTCACGTGAGAATCAAATTGATTTTCGTTTATGAACACTTCGGGGGTTTTTTACCCTGAAACAGAATACTTCAGGTATTGATAAGTAAAATTGTATTGTTGTGGTAATTCTTCCTTGACAAATAACAATTGAATCGATGCTTTCATAAATTTCTTTACATGTCTGCCATCACAAAGAAGTGACGCAATGTCCACAGAAAGTTACATTGAACTTTTATGTAAGTCATGATACGGTTAACCAAAAGGTTGCGAATTTTTTTATAATAGTTAAATTAATTGTTTTCCAGTTAATTGTGGTTTGGATTGGATCTTGTAATTTTTTCCTGACCGAGACAGAGGTGCAGCCGGATTTAGCTGCCCCATGCCTTGGCTGGAGGGCGGCCAGATTGACTGCCTCATCGGATCTAACTAGAGGTTGCCAGAGCTCCGGCTAAGAGGTGCCGCTAGTTAGTGGTCCTATGATTTATCGATTTTAAATTACTTTTGGATGGCACCGTATCTTTTTTTTAATAAAAAATTATACACTTAGCCTAACACTTACACCAAATTAAAGTGAAAGATAATGAAGAGTAGTCTCAGAATTTTCTCACCAAGTAATTTTGCCCATTTCTCTTGCTTGTTAGTAATCTATATCTATAGCTATATCTATGCTATATATGTAAGAGAATGATTTTTGACAAGCATCAGTTTAACCAAGAATCAGTAAATGTCTCATTTTGATTGGTTAATTTAACATAACTATATTTCAAGATAAATATATTTGATCAAAAAATTTTCGTTGATTTAAGATAAATATATTATATTTGATTGAAGGATATCGTAACGTTTTCACCTTACAAACATGATAAAGATGGTCAAACTAATCTTTTAGATTTTTACAAAATCTTATTAATACTTTTAATTTCGGAATTTTAAATTAATTAAACTATAAATGGGATAAAGAATAAAAAAATAGTTGATAAACTTATATTTAATATTATTATTTTTATTATATCTTAATTAAGTAAACTAGAAATATAATTAAGATGGGCAATCTTATCAATCTTTTTCAAATCCTATTAATTTATGGAGAATCTTACCAATTTTTTCAAATCCTGTTAATTTATATTGTTATTTTAAGAATAATTAAATTAAATAAATTAAAAACATGCTAAAGATGGAAAAGTTAATCTTTTAAATTTTAAAAAATTATTATTAAAATTATTAATTTCGTAAATTTAATTATTTAAATTAGAAATGGGATAAATATGAAAACATAGATGATAAACATATATTTAATATTATTATTTTCATAATTCCTTAATTGATTAAGTTAGAAATATAATTAAGATGGAAAATCTTATCAATCTTTTTCAAACCTATTAATTTATAATTGTTATTTTCAGAATTAATTTTTTAAATAAATTACAAACATGATATAGATGAAAAAAATCAACTTTTAGATTTTAACAAAATCTTATTAATATTATTATTTTCAAAATTTTAATTATTTAAGCTGAAAATGAGATAAAGATGAAAAAAGAGTTGATAAACATACATTAATATCATTATTTTCGTAAATTTTAATTTAAATTATAAATATAATTAAGATGAAAAATCTTATCAATCTTTTTCAAATCCAATTAACTTATATAGTTATTTTTGGAATTAGTTAATTAAATTATAAACATTAGAAAGATAAAAAATTTTAATCTTTGAGATTGTTAATAATTTCAGAATTTTTAATTAATTCAGTTAGAAATGGGATAAAGATGAAAAAAGTTGACAAACACATATTTAATATTATTAATTTCGTAGTTTTTCAATTAAATAAATTAGAAATATAATTGAGATGAAAAATCTTATCTTTTTGAATTTTTCAAATCATATTTACATTATTCATTTGGATTTTTTAATGGATTAATTTCATATTTTTTAAATCTCTATAAAATATTACATAATCTTTTAGAATCTTTTTCAAATATTATTAATATTTTTATTTTCGGAATTATTTAATTAAATAAATTACAAATATGATAAGGATGGGAAAACGGATATTTTAAAATTTTAAAATCTTATTAATATTTTTATGCCTGGAAATTTTAATTTATTAAATTAGAAATGTGATAAAGATGAAAAAAGAGGTGATAAATTCAAAATATTAGAATATAATTAAGTTGGAAAATCTTATCTTTTAGAATTTTTTCAAATTGTATTAATTTTATTATTTTCTGCATTTTTAACTCATTAAATCAGAAATATGCTAAAGATGGAATTTAGATATTTTCATCTGCATCGGATTCGCAATTTGATTATTAAAAGATTAATCAGACTTTTCTGAAAAAAATAATTTTTTACCAAAACTTATTAATATTATATTTAATTAGAACATACTAACTTTTAATCGAATTAGAGTATGTCATTTTTAAAATTTATTGTACTATATTAATAAGGATTATAATTGAATCTCAATTTAACCAATATACATTTATCAAATTTTAAACAGAGTTAGATAATATTTTAAGTTTGATTTAAATTTTTTGAAAGATATAAAATTCAAACAAAATGACTTTTGAGTATGGGTAATTCTAATTCTAACAAGGGTATTAATGATTATAATTTGGAAATATTATTTTTTAAAAAATAAAAAAATAAAATTGAATCGAGTGTGTACCGTGCGGTGCGCAAAAACATTTTGAAGAATAGATAAAATTTACCAAAAAATATAGTTTTTCAAAAAATAACTATTTAAGAAAGTATGATATCATATTAATAAATTTATATAAATTACAAGTATAATTTTAATTTAATATGATATATATTAGTGAGAAATAGATTTAAATTTGATAGCTGATTTATATTAAGATAATGACAACCAATTATAATTAATAAAACATAATATAAAAAAATACATAACCTCATGCAACGCATGAGTATACCCCTAGTTACAAAAATAATCTCTCATTTTTGGTAAAAAACTCTATATGGTAATTTTGTAATAAAAGAGGTTTCTTTTAATTATTGCAGTTTTTGTAGTAAAACCTCAGCTTTTAAATCAGGTCGTTCAGGAGGGCATCCAATTGTTTTTGAAAAGAATTAATCTCGTTCATTCATTTAATCAAGCGGCTCATATTAAAAATTATAAATATAAGCAAACCTACTTAAGTGGATACTAATTTTGTATTTATTTTCAGCGATGGGTGTTACGTAAGATCATATATTATATGCTTGGGTTTGCTTAATGTAACGTTTGTAACCAAGTGGGCATCCACCCATTTAATTTGAGCACAGCTCCAAGTTAAAACGTGCCAAAGGTCTAGCCTGGTCATGAGAAATTGCCGGTTCAACGATCAAATGAGGGCCCTCGCTACTTATAAATCCATAGCTTTATATTTAATAGAATATCTTGAAAGTTAAAACAAGCACGTTTAACGATTAAATATAGACACTAACATCTAATAATGAGATATAAAACAAGTGAACATCAATTAATCTAATGGTGCGAATCTACACTGTTCTTATTCTCTAATTAACTGTCTTTATCCCAATATGCCTTCCCAGCTTGACATGACACCAGTTAGAGTTAGAGAAACCAACATCTTCTTCTTGGACAGAGAATAATTGGTTACACTGTCTGGCCCTCAACACCTTCAAAACCACTCCTTCAAAACCCTAATATGATCATATTATAGTCACTAGACTAAACAGTCGGGGAGAATAATTTTCTTGCTCTTATAATAACTGAGTGTCTGCGTCAAGAAGTGATAAGAAATGGGTATTTGATTATTCTATTGAACAAGGCTGGAAAAGTGTTGTTGAGGATCGTCTCCTATCTGTTGTCATGTTTTTAAGGCAAAACCCTCAATCACGCACCGCTTTATGTCCATTGGCAAGTCAATACAAAGAGGACTTGGTGTTTAGCTTAGGACTCTTTCTAATCTTCACCTTCTTGGAAGGGGATATTCCACCCCACTTTGATGAAATTGTTAATACCAATGTTCCTCTGTTATGCATACATTTTCGTTATAAAATTCTGTGTGCAGTAGACAAGATTATTATCTGAATAAAAGGTGTCGACAGTGCACAAGTCTAGCTCCCCGCTTTGCAAGGTTCCACAGAACATTCAAAGGAATGAATGTACACAGATTATTATGTGAATTGTCTCATTTCCTACACATTGTTGTATCCACATATATACTTTTGGATACCGTGAAAATAATCTTGAGATAGACAATACATGTGCTTGATTTCATGGCTAATTAATTTAGTGCGAATATATATATATATTTTTGTCGATCGTACTCAATGATATGCCCCTTATTTATCTTAGTCCTTTTAGCAAATACTGTTAAGTATACTTGTATTTTAAGCCATAAACACAAGGGAGCTGTATTCTTTTCTTGACTGATGTCAGTGATGACATAACTCTTATGTTTGTCTCTTTGTGTTAGGGCCCTGTAGCATGCATGAGCTACCAAAAGCTGTGTTTTTTTGTATTAATTTTGCTTGAATCGTTGAGCCATCACTTACCCATTAAGCAGTGCTTTACAACTGATCATAAGCAGAATAATCAACGTTGTCAGCTTTTTATTACACCAGGCCAAAAGGTCAAAAGGTCAAAGGTCAAAAGTTTATAAAATCAACATTCTTATAAAATTATAGATTGTTCCAAGGCATTCAAGTGAGTGACACAAAGACTGGTGATCAGAAATTAGACTCACAAATGATACGCGGTTGTCCAAGGAATGATGATCAAGAACACCTAATGACTACACAGTTTATCTTGACTAATAACTAAAACTTTTGTTCGTAGCTAGCAAACAATACTGGTAACAACTGTACACGCATTTACCCGAGCTAGAACAACCGATCATGGTTCATCGACCCAAGCACTGTGGCAACAACACCGGCTACTACATACCTAATGTGTCTGAACACATACCTGCATGTTCATCATGCTTTTGCTTTTATTGACGGACCCCCATTGACGATATATTTCTGCAAAGTTTGTCTAACATTGTCGTCAACTCATAACTTACATTTCCACACACAAATTTATAAATAATCTCTTGATGATCTTCATATATGCAAATTAACTGTATATTGTCTACCCCTTGGAATTATTGATACATATAAAATGATCATACCAGGGTGTAAACACTCTTTCCTCATTATAAAAAAACAATTAGGATATATTATAATTAAACATCAAGTCAACAGAATAAAGCTGCCAATCATTTAATTAATTAGTTGTGAGGGTAAGTTCCATGTGTTGGAGCTACAGCCTCATAATTAAACCTCATCCATCAACCCCTTCCTAAATAGAAATCTTATCAACCAACTGAAAGTCGCAAATTTTTTCAGATCATGCAACCTGTCTAACAAAACAAGACCCTTTTGTCTACCAAATCCTTTTTCAAGTTCAAAGTCAGACATCTGAATTAAAAACTAATGCCCATTCAAGAACGAATACCACCACCTCAGATACAGTAGTTGTGACATAATTTGTCCAAGTAATTGGTTCCAGTTATGTTCGCATATATATATATATATATATATATATATATATATATATATATATATATATATATATATATATATATATAGTTTACTTATTACCTGTCCATGACACAGGTCAAAAGGGAATATTCATGATCAGGAGCTCTAGAATATATTCACATTCACATTCAAAATGAGCAGACCAGACACTGTGATTCCAATGATAGAGCTAGATAAAGATCAGTGCAATTGTAGCGAAAACTGCAACTATTGAAGTTAGATGATAAATCTTTTCGTCATATCATGTCTTTGGATGGATTTGCAGACTTCTATACTGATCTGAAAGTGACCCTTCATTTATGCAAATTTAATCTATGATAAATTCAAAGTCAATGCTATCTTTATTCTAATTTCTAGCTGGGGTAGCATATTCAACCAAGTTGAGCCAAGCTTTGGGTAGGGTATATTGCGTGTTAGGCCAAGGTTTGGTGAACATGTGAACCATTCCACCAAACACACCTTAATTGATCTTTTTTCTTTAAAGACATTAGCTTGCAAATGAATATTATTTTGACAATAACATAAAGAATTGAGCTGAGCCAAGCTTCAAATAATCTTTTATCTGATGATAAATAATCAAAGTAATATTGGGCTTTTTTCTTTTTTAGGAATTGTTAACAGTGTCGATCCAAAATGTTCATGGCAATCATGTATCATATAATTAAGTAGATATTGAACGGCTTTCCCTATGTATAGCTTATAGTTAACTCTTTCAGCTAATTATACAAAAATGCTGCTCAACCATTTAAAAATTTACATAAATATATCCACACATGACATATTATTTAATGTTGGTTATAATTCAATACGGGATAGAGTAAACTCTTTTTGTTTCAAGCTGTGACTTTAGTTGTCTGTTTGAGGATCATAGTAATTTTATTTTTAGGAATTTTTATTTAATTTGCAATTCGATATATTTGATGCGAATGCGCTTTCATTTACTTACATGCTAAATATCTTATTTTGTGCAAAAATTGGCGCCATGAATTAACCGGTGATACATGCGCGAACCCAAAAAACAGATTAGATCGTACACAAAATAAATGAGGTTCGATAATATATATTATGAGCCATGAATGTTCCAAAATCCTGCAGAATAAAAATGTTCACTATCAATTACAGTCTTGCTGTTTCCTTCTTTACATTTTAGAATGTATTATTTGTATTCCGTGGGCCTGTGTCACGCATCCAGTGGAGAAGAGGTCCGATCTGTATTAAATATATACTTCCTATTAAGTCGCATCTGACAGTTCTGTATATATATGCGTCCTTTTCCGGGGGAACAAGCGGGGCTTTGTTTTTTAACATGAGCCGCGCATAATTAGAGATATGGCCTTTCACTAGATGGCTTCCCCATCGCATAATTCAAGTTATAAAAGGGATAACAATATATGGAAGCTGATTAGGAACTTGATTAAAATTGGCCATCACCGACCCTTCAGATGATGAGTCTCAACTTTTTGTATATTGTCTTCTTGTAGCTTTTTCTCCAGCTAGCGTGCTTTTGTCCACTCACAGAAAACCACATAGTTTTGCAATTAGTTCGGTCCCCCAATGATAAAACGAGCCGTGCAAGTGAGATATAAAATTGTTTGCCAACAGGTCTAGCTAGGCCATCAAAAGCTGATGAATGATGTACAACTTAAATTAGTGTGAGTTACCTTCTAATCACTACTTGTCTTGTTAGCCTTTCTCTCTTCCTGCTTAATTAAAGATTACATATTTTTTAAAACATATGTTATCGTGAACGGTATCATTAATATGCCCAACAGTACTGCATGCACCAGATTTTGGTAGTCTCATATATCAAGCATCTGCGATGAATGTTTTGCCGTCGTCGGGAAGACGGACGTGCAGTTCTGATTAGAGACGATAAACATCCAAACAAAATGCTCGCTCAAACCTCTACATTGATGTTGAATGTTACATATGCTTAACTTATAATTAATATTCCAGCTAGCCGAGGTTAATTAATTTCGTTTTTTATCCTCATCAAATTAATGGTCTACGTTGCATGTTTAATTAATCTTGTTAAACATTATTATCATACATGATCATCCTCTTGAATACTACAGTTTACATCTTATTCCAGCTAGAGCCAGTGATATGGTTTGCGCCATAAATTTTGAATCATTGAGCGCGGATAGCTAACGAACATTTTTGGACCAATAAACACGACCTGTAAAAACAGATCAGAGGTACATTTATGTATATACATATACAAGATGGCTTTACGTAAATCTTCAAGTTATATTAGATCTCCATGGGAATATATAATTAAACGTTACACATGAACATTCAAGAACAATTTGGCAACGTTACCATCAATATTGTAACAAAAGTCAACATGAAAATTTTAACTTGTTCATGTGAATGATCTAGTAATCGTGGGATCAATATGGTCTTAGGCAAGTCACTGCACACTGATCTCCACAGTGAAATAAAGCGAAAGGCTTTTGAATGAATAATGCATGGTCTTAGAGGAGACATGAAGATAACAACCAAGGAAATAGAGACGCTCTTGGATACCCCATCAACTAATTCCGAATAAGATGTTGCCAAAACATGGAGACAACTTTTCCACTTTTCTAAGTCATAGCCTTTTATCAATCCCAAACAGTATAGAATTTAAGATCACTCTACACATCTTTACTTATTACTAAACTCAGTAGAAACTAGTCAAAAATTTTACTTTCCTGATCAGATTCCTTCTTTATCAACGTTTTCTACTTGTTGCCTTTAGTCTAGAAGACTAGTTTTGCATGAAATTTGCATATTTTTCTTATTTTTAAACTAAAAGATGATGCAAACATGTACATATGAACATATATAGAATCATGAAACAACATGAAATTAATGAACACATACATATATACATACATACATACATATATATATATATATATTATAGCCAACTAATGATGAAAATAAACAGTAAATAATTGATGTCACGACACTATATGTTCTTTTTCGGGGGTCTGGCCTTTCACAATAATCCCACCATATCAAATACTGGTACCGGTTAATTACACTATCATGTACGCCCATACAATGGCTGCTACTGCAAGCCAGGGTACCTCGTTTGAGTGGTAATACATTCACGAGACATTCTTCCTTCATAATTGGTGGAACTTAGAGAAGGATGAATCAAGGAGCTGATATCATACCAGTTGATGCTCTCTCGACAACTAGTTCCACAGCTTTGATCATCACTAGCCATTGCACCTCCATAGAAATAATCAAGATCACTTCCCACTCTCTGTGTCTGACTATTACTACTGCTGTAAATGATTTTTTCAAGTTCATTTGAGATGTGATTATTATGATCAGCAGCTAGTGACATGTTACTTGAGCCACTGTTAATGAATTGGATTTGATCAGGCTGCCAAGAGCAACTTTGATCAGTACCCAAAGAATGCATGGTCTCAGAAGTACTTGTGATATCTGTCTTGCAATAAGAAGTAATTCCATAGAAATTTGGTGTGGAGGAAGAGTGGTCTATTGGGACATAAGATTTTAATCCATTGGTGGTAGCACTCGCAGGTGGTATCACTGTTTCATCATTACCATCAGAAAACCTTCCACCGAGTTTGATCAATAACCTCTTAAGTGAAGCTTGATCATTCATGGTGCGAGAATCTTGAATTGGAGAAGGGATTGAAATTGGCAAGGGCTGCTGAGGAGGCCAGTAGGAGGTAACCCGATGAGTTGTTGAATTCCCACCAAACATAAGGCTTCCACCTTTAACGTTCTCTTTCTTTATTTCCTGTTTGAGAGCACAAGGTGCCCTCCTGGCCTGCTGCTCCTTCCTTTGCTTCCCAAGAAGTTTCTTCTTCAATCTTGTGTTCCAGTAGTTCTTAATATCATTGTCAGTTCTCCCTGGCAATTGCGCAGCAATGATAGACCACCTGATATCATATTTATGTGTTTACAAAAAATAAAGAATGTATAAGCATCAAATATATACATAGGAAACCAAAAATTCCATCTTGTCATTTTTTTGGCACGGGTTTTGTAAGAACATTTTCAGTGTCAAATTAAAGGCAAGCGAATACAAAATTCATGATTGTGCTTGCTTCAGATGAGCTAGATAACTATAAGGTTCTAGATGATGATCATCCTGATTAATTATATGTGGAGAGAACCAGGATATAAATATATATCTAAGGCGCACACCTGCTTCCTATGCTGATGTAAAGGCTGCAGATGATGTTGTCTTCTTCCTCAGAGAAACCTCCGTGCTTGATGTTAGGCCGGAGATAATTCAACCATCGAAGTCTACAGCTCTTTCCACATCGTTTGAGACCTTCAGGGCAAAAAAATCCATGTAGAATACAGATCAATTCGATTGATGCATAGTTACGAACGCATAATTAAAGAGTGGAAGAGAGCTCTATATATGTAGGAGCGGCCTGTTTGCATACCTATTTTCTGGGGGAGGGCAATCCAATTGCCCCCAGTTCCATGCTCCTCAATATAGGCCTTCAACTTAGCATCTTCTTCTGGTGACCATGGCCCCTTCTTGACGTTGGCCTTGTCACAGCAAGGAGCTCTTCCCATCTCACCCCTCCCACTTCCTTTTCCTCTTCTCCAATGGTGGTTTTGATGATCAGTTAGTCTTCTGAACTCCAAAGCATTGTGTCACAAGCTTTTGTATGAGAGGACAAGTAGTCTTTCTTTGTTGGGTCCTGTAATTTATATGTGCAGAAAGAAATGGGAAGAGAGAGAGAGACTTTTGTATGAGAGGGCAAGTAGTTTTTCTTTGTTGGGTGCTGTAATTTATATGTGCCGAAAGAAATGGGGAAGAGAGAGAGAGAGAGAGGGGTGTGGGTTGGACGTTAAAAAATGAATTGAAAGAAATAAAAATGCCAGAACAGGAGAGAAGACTTTTCTCCTTGTCTTTCATGAACAAGTATCTCTCTATCACGCGCTCATCACTCACTCCAAGCCTTCACGCTGTTCCCAACTCCCAAGTTCATCACTCCCCAATTAATCAGGCGCGGCTAGCTATCTGGTTCCATTATTCTCAATTAATTAATTATATTCGCTATATATATATATATTTATGATAATAATCCAATATATCAAATTAATATCGAAAATTTGAAAGCCTCCTATTATACATCTAAGGTTCATATACATATACGCAGAAATTTACCTAATTGAACTTGTATTAATGGAACAATAATGATAGTAATAAGCTTAATTTGATTTGACTCGAAAAATGAACTCTTCTGATTACTAGTCGACTCAGAAGACTAATATCAGGTGTAAACTAATCCTAATTTTTACGTCACAGATAAATTAATTATCTAGTACTTATAATTTCACTTAAGTCAGTTATATTAAAATAGCCATAGATGACACTTATTAATTATTTGTTTGTCTACCACTTCATCAGCAATGACTTCAATCAAGTTCGAGTCCTAATTAGTTTAAGAACGGTATATGAGCATGACATCTTTCTAATTGGTTATATATATAGAGAAAAATATTTCATTAAGCTATATAGGGATAGCAAAAAAAAGGCTTTAATATTGATACCAAATAAAATTATTGGCTGGTGGGAGAATCAGGCATATATAATAACCATAAAAGGTGAAAAAAGCATAAATTGTCTCCACAACACCCTCAACTTAAGTAAGGATTGGGTTAGTAAAATCATCATCATCTGCCCTAAATGGCTAATTATGATTAGTTGTAGCATACATGCAAGGCGTATGTAATAAAATTACTGTGCGGGTAATTATATCTTTGAAGTTACAAGTGCATGAAACTTATATATATCCAAGATCTCCCACAATACCACTGATTTTGGACAATGTAGAATGGATGAAAAACGTTTGTTAATGTCGACGTTCAGAAGGCTTAGAAAATGTGGTTTTTGGGGCATGAAAGTGATCCCCTCCCCCAACTTGCATATATATTGTCACTTGGCCGGCAGATAATATCGTATAAAAACATGGCCGGGATACTAGCCGTGACTTAAGTGGCTGCAGTTAGCTTTTCGAGACAAACTAATTTCAGAACCATTAGAATGGATAATATGTATCATAATACACTAAACATTCCCTCCCACAAACTTCCAATTAGCACAGAATTCAATACTAAAGGGTAGCATATATATTGATGAAGAGAGACTTATAATAGGACCTTAATAATTAGCTAGGAAGGCACATGATTCTCATATATGATGTCACTGACTTGACCAAAGCCATATTAGGTGAAAGAAATTTGGTGATTATACATGTAAATATGAAGCCTATACTATTTGGGTGTGTGTATATATATATATATATATTATGTGTATTGGAATATTATTGTCAATCACTTTAACATTCCCCACCGTGAAACGGTCATGTTTGCGAGAAAAACTTGGCTGGGTAGAACGCTGATAAAGTCAAAAAGATTGCTTTTTGATCTAACTTTTTCATGCGGACATAGCGTTGAGGCGTTTGATTTTTTTCCCAGCTTTTCAATTGTTTAATGTTCCTCTTGGCCAATTTGCATGTCTGGCTAGCTCGACTGATCCATTAAAATTAGACTGATCCAACAAATAGTACGTTGGAGATCAAATAATGATCCAACTGTTTGTCTTAAATTTTGTCGAAGTAGGACAAAATTATTCTACTGTTTTAATTGATCGATTTCAGAATTCAGTTTGTATCATGGTTTGGAATCGGCCTTGGAGCTTGGCGGACCGAGGGCTGGGCACGCATGGCCGCATAGGTCCTATTAGAATGGCAGCCATCTCTTGCCCATAGAAATTAGAGAGTGCCTCAATACTGTAAGGCCATACAATATTGTCGGTTGAAGCTGCTAAAGACTACCAATATCATATGTTGTCTTGACTCATGAGATGTGGATCGTTTCACGTCTCACTTTCTTCTTCCATTTTGTCTTTGACAGTTGAAAAGTAATACATAGCAATTTTCTTGATCCAGCTCAATCCAACACTACTATGGCAAGGCTTTATACAAGCTTTTTGATATGGAAAGTTGCAAAGGTTGGAACATATAATTCAAAAAGAAACAACGAAGGAGACTTGGTACTTGTTATTCCTACCTACAAAGGACCAAGGTAACACAAAGCCAATCTTGCAATTCGCAACTACCACGGTGAGCCCATCTTGGAGAGATACTCAAAGCCCATTAATTTATGGTTGGGCTCGGTTTATCTTAATAATAGTCTGATATGATCCATTAATTAAAATAAACCAGAGCTTTCTATTTATTACAAAAAGTAAAAAAATAATGAGGATCGGGATAGGGAGGGACAGTCGGCGTTGGATGAACCCGTTACAACAAATTATTGACACCTGAGGATGAGGAGGAATAAGAAGATTTGCTGACAAACTCATGAATAATTTTAGCAAATTCAAGTTATGATCCTTAATTATATTAGTTAATAGTGGCTAATATTATTTATCTCACGTACTTACCTTCTCTGTTTTTACAATGTAATTTTGATCATTCAAAAAACAATTGTATGCCAAAATTGTTCAATACAGATTCATAGTTTGAAAATTATTTTTTAATTCAAAAAATTCCCTTAATCGACTCGACTCTATTTTATGGTTTGCCGAATTATACTTTGTGGATAACTCAAAAGTGATTGATTCTGTAATTAACTCCTCGATTCATCTATTAAAAGTTATTAAAACATACTAATTTTTAGTTTTGCTTAATTAATATTTTAAGTAATATTAATCATGTTTTTGTCAATTTCATCAAAAACAATATATTTTAATTTCATACAATTTATTATTTATATGATAAAAATTAATATAAATAAATCCAAATTAAGTTAGCTTGGAGTAAACTCTGAATTAACTTTATTCTATGATACGCCGAGTTGAATCTAAATTTCAAAATTTAAACTATAATATATAAGTAAATAAAGGCCAATAAAGAATGCTAACTCTAAGAATGTCACCACTGCGTGACAAATCAACTCTCGTGTTATAACAAAAAAAGTGTTGGGTCTAATGGGCTTCTAAACGGGACTTGCAATAAGTATTATAGGCCTCTTTTAAATCCAAAAGCTAGTTTAAGAAATAAGACTTTCTCATTAGCTTATGTACAAGTCCACCAGTCGCTTCGTAGGATAAACCCAATAATTCTTCCCCTCACATATCATGTCACCCGAATCATCTCCCCCTCACCACATGCAAGGCTCACATGTTATAATGAAGTTTAAAAGATTTCAATTCGGGCTAGCCCACCCAAATCACATGCAGCCTAATTAAATTGAGCGTGACATCTACGTTCATATCAACCCAAGTTGGCTACTAGACACCAATATTTAATCACCCCTAATATCAATAAATCTAAGCGACAGTCATAATTTTCATGAATCAAAATTAACAACCAACTAAACTGCTTCCATCTGAATTTGGACCTTAGTTGACATATTCGAATGACGAAGATATAAGTGGACATAATTTACCCTGATTAGAAGTTGGAAATGTAAGGTCTTCAATCTAATGGTGTTGAATTAAACTGCCACGACACCAAAGTGGCAACCACTTAGCTTCCACACTTCATGTCAATGATTTCTCGGTGTCTGATAGTTTCTCAATGCTCCCAATTCAGCACATGCATGCAGAGTAGAATGCTCTATATGTATAATATAGAGCCTCGAACTTGGTTCGAGTTCAAGTTCGAGCTCGGCTTAAACTTGAGGCTCGAGAGGTTGGGCTCTTAATTGAAAGCCCAACACAATATATTGGGCTCTCAATTCAGAGCCCAATATAAAAATTTTTTAAAGAAAAAATATATTATAACCTAATGGGCTCTGTAAAAAAAACAATAAAGCCGTTGAGGCTCCCGCGGCTCTCTCCATTCAAAAATCTAAAAATTAATAAATATTATTAATGGAAAAATTAATAACAATTGAAAATTCTAACTTACTAAGAAATCAAATGAACTCAAAAAAAAAAAAAAAAGTTGTAAAGTCAAGCTAGATCGAGCTCAGCTCGAGCTCATCCAGCCCACGAACCAAGCCGAGCCCGGACTCCTCAAGATCGAGCCGGCCTCGGCTCGGGTCGAAATCGAGCTCAGACGATCCGAGCCCGAGCTGCCATCACTGACTCAAGTCCCTTCTCCGCTGCAGCCACCTCGGGACCGCCTCGGCGGTCACCCGCCATTCTGTCTTCTCCACCTCCGGCTCCATCGTCTTCACCTACAAAGCCATCGTTGCCGCATTGCGCCACGATGACGCTGCTGCCCCTCCCACTCAACAGTCCAATATTGTCTGCAACGTCGTCTTCAACGTCCATCCCGAGGGAAGATTGATGATTGGTAGTGGCCATGGATGGGATGATAAAAGGATAGCCGTGGCAGTTGACAAGATCAATTGCTAGTGGAAACAGACTACTTTTTTCTCCCTCTCCATCATTGCAACGAGCCGGCCAACAATTGTACAGCTGCGCCAGAGTGACGACGACAATGGTGGCTGGAAGGTGAAAGTATGACTCCGGTGGATGGTGGCAAAAGCTAGCGACAGATTGACAATACACCAGCTCAATTGGTTGGTGTTCAGGAGGAGTTTGGAAACAATAAAAATAACTTCTTTTTTCCTTTCTCTTCACGGCGTAGGTTTAATGCGCGCAGGTACTGTTCCATGGAGGAAGAAGCTAAGGACATTAAAACAAAGGGCAGAGCTGTGGTCATCGGGTGTCACAAGCCACGACGGTCGTGGGTAAAAACCAAACAGAGGTGCGGAATTCTGGCCTCAGGCTGGAGTGTGGGAAAGAGATGATCAAAATATTGCTGGAATATGGTATGCGTGGGAAGGGAAAGACGAAGCTTCTTTTAATACACAAGGAAAGTCTAAGCCTTTGTGCACAATGACCTTTCCGCGGGGATTGCCATTAAATAACGTGGTTCATTTACGTGAAAGGATAACGTTTGAATAGCAAAATTCTTTAATAAAGTTAATTCACGACGAAGCTGGACGGGCTATTTAATTGAGTTGAACTACCAATTTAGTAGGGGAAAATTTTTAGATGAGCTACTTCAGGCATAATTTACGTGACCTACAATATTGATTAGAATATTTTTTCATAGATTTCGCATAATAGTGTTTATAAATAGAGTATATAATTAAGAGGTTGATAATTTTTTTAAAAATATCAATATAACCTGTTTACAGTAATTTTTTAAAAAAATTATTACAAATACTCTGATAATTAACATAAAAAATTAAAAAAATATTATATTAATTTAATATTTTTTAAGTATTTAAACTAATTATTTTTATGTCCAAGTAAATATATTAAGTAGTGGGAGTTATTTAATTTCTAAATAGAAGTTGTAATTAATAAAAAAAACATATGAGTCATTATATATATATATATAACAAAATTAATAAGAAAGGTTTTTGGTAGGAATTCTAATCCACGGTCAGTAGATAGATAGTTCTAGTTGTAGTCTAATATTATATTTCCGGTAATCATTATTTTAGATTTTTTGGTAAATAAGAGTTGTTGGTAGTAATTAAGTATGTGATCTATAAATAGATAATTGTAATTATTATTTTAAATATACTATTAGTAACCATATTAATTTTTTGGTAATTTAAAATATATTTAGTTTAAGGGAATTGAACTATAATTTAAAATTATAACTAAAATATTTTGATTATTACATATTAAAAATATATTTTGTGATCAATACTTTATTAAATGTGGATTAAATTTTGAAATTTTTAATAAAAAAATTGGATTTTATAAAAATTTATATTAAAAACCAGAGATACGGAATAAAATAGTATAAAAAATTAAACCGTACCTAATTTGAAGGTAATATCGGGTGCAATTACGTGAGTGATACATACCGGATCGGAAACTACGGTTCTACTTTCCTAATTTCTTATGAAAGATTCTTAATCGTAATTTCTTAATTTTGATTTCTAAAAATTAGTAACAAATCCCAACTCTCTTCTAAAGAGGCGGCACCACGTGCTTAGGGGCACTGAGGGGAAGTAGAAGTAGGCGTGGGTCCCACCGGGTGAGTGGGAGGGAGGGACGACATTAAAATAGGCTGAGTAGTGGGGTACATCGAATCCAGGCTCAAATCTTTTCGAAATGATTGTGGGCCCAACCTGTTTTAAATGTGTGTCCGATGAATGGACAGATACAGGCCCGCCGCTGTCAAGTCCTCACTGGGCCCTCAACCCCCGTAAATCGCGCACGCCTTAATCTGGAAAAGAAGAAAGTGGACCACGTCAGATTTGGTCCCACAAAGGGTTTGTGTTTGTCCGTTGGTTCTCATGCGATCCGGTAACCTAGCCCCGTTTAAGCTCGGTCCGGGTCCTCTTTTCTCATCCGGTGGGCGTAGACGGCAAGCAAATATATATTTGTTAATCGGCTGAATGAAGGCATTAAGCGCCGTGATGTTAGGTTGTGCTAATTGATATCTCTCACATAAGTTGATAAAATGAAAGAGGAATATCCAATTTTGACAACGTTAATGCAGTCGTACGTTATGTTTGTTGACATCTATATTGTTAAATCTAAAGACTGGTTCTATATAATCTTTTCGTCAAAGATCACTTTGTTTCTGTATTCTCTATGGTCCAAAAAAAAATTTCCAAAAGTAAAAGAAAAAATTATCGTTTGCAAGAATATCGTCGAATATAAATTAGGGCTTCTTATGATAAATTATCTGTGTAAATTGCAGTGCTTGTGATCTATATATTATTAGGAAAATAATCGGCCAAAGGTCTCATAGTTAATACACATTAGTAATAACACTCATCTCTATCAAAAAATTAAAGGTCTGGTATAATAAATTAATGAAAAATTAGATAAATTATTCAAATCAAGTTGGACTTCATTAACTCAAATTAATTAAAGATAAATTATAAAAAAATTAAGTAAGATATGGTGTCATATGTACCCTATACCCCATAAATTTTAATTTTATATATAATTTTTTCTTAAATAATAATATAATAATTTAATAATTTAATATCTTAAATATAAATTATTATACTTTAAAGATATAAAAAATAAAAAATTAAAATATAATTATTTAATTTTTTATTATTTTTTTGAAATAACTAGACACTCTTTTTACGTGTAGTTAGAACCCATGGTTAGCTGCATGCACACTCACGACCCATCATGAGATCATGAGACGGATTTTTATTTTTATATTTATTATTTGTTTTAATAAACTTATTTTATTACTTTTAATCTTATGTAGGTATTGAATCCCCTCTTATTAATAAGATTAGATTAGCACTAAGAGAATCATATTGGCCTCGTCCATCTAGCGGTTCCTTTACAAAACACCAGATGAAAATCATTTGAATTTAAATAATGTAATCATTCAACTAATAAAAAACCACATCCGTCTAAACAATTAATATTAACACAACTCGAACAGAACATCCACATCATGAAATTATAGATATTCCTATATGTATCATATATGCGCAACATACCCATTTATAAAACAGGCACGTAAAAAGACCTTTTCTGATAAATAACGCCACTCATCATCACAAGAGCAAGAGGGAGGAGAAAAGGGTTCCTGCTCCACCAATCAATGGCCAAGCTATCGATGGGACCATTCTAACAGGCCAATGATCTTCTCTAAGGGCCAAATCGGTAGGGCCCTCCATCGCCCATGAAGTGGCCTTCCATATAGAGGGTATTTTGTGGGTGAAGGCCATCCATCACTACAAACTGCATGTCCTCCGATGGCTTCCAATGCCTCTTCCTTTGGTTGATAAACCAGTTGTTTATCTGCTTCTGATCAAGCCCAGTGGATTCTGCTAGAGCTACCTTCTCTGATTCCTGCACACCACTAACGCATTTGAGACAGGCCTATATAAAACTTGTAGTTCATTTCGCAAGATCGATATTATTCTCGGTTATAGTTAGATGGTTTAACTACATACTTCGACTAAATGCTAAAGATACATGCAAGAATAAAAACTAAAGTAGTAGTAGTAGTAGTAGTAGTAGTATATATATATATATATATAAGTTTGTACGTATGTATGCATGTATCTTATAAAACCTAAAAAATGGGGTTCAGAGGGATGGCTAGGAAGAATATGGTACCTAAATTATTAGTTCTATAATAAAGGTCACTGGACACCAAAACGCGAAAAATTGTTTGGAATAAATTTTTTAAGTACTTACAGAGGGGTAAGGCCATTTGTAATGGAGCTCCCACCAGTTGAGCAGCTTCTGTCGAGCCTCCTTTGGCAGCTTCCCTTTCTTCCTCTTCTTGGAAAGCTCTTGCTTGAGACTGCTCAAGTACCCACTATACTTCTTAAGAAGATGATGCTTTAGCTCCCGCTCTTCCGCCCGAGGATCAATCTCTGGAACTTCGGCTTCCCCACAGCTACCATCTTGGTCTTCTTCTGATGAACCAACTCCTTCGCTCCTTTCATCTGCTCAACAAAATGTCATTGCCACCGCTCATACAGAAAGAAATATTAACAAAAAAACCTTGCTTCGAAATAAGTAGATGAAACCTTGCAACAAATTGTATGTTTATGCAATGAGAAACTTTGATTCTGTAGTGCAATGCAAGCAAATTGGAAATTTATTCGTTTGGTTAAAAGGTAATTAATATGGAGGATTGTAGAAGTAACATCCAGTATGCAGTTTCAAGCTCGAGTTTGAGATTCTTATTCAAGCCTCTCTGAGAAAATTTATTAGAGAAACAATATTCAAAGAAGGCACTGATTGAAGCAACAAGAAATTAATAAATTGATAATTAAAACTCCTGCAACTTACAAAATCAAATAAATCAAAGCAATAGAGATTCACCAAACGCAACTACAATTTGGTATACATTGGGGCTGTAGCAGCTGTTTTCTAACTGGGGATAAGTGACCCTTTTCATAAACTAAACTTAAAGTTCGGAATCAGAATTGAAATTTGTGTAATTTGCTACCAACCAGATAACAGTTCCGTTGACACTGCACATTTTAGCATCTTTGTATCAAAAAATTCAAGTATGATAGCATGCCCATGAAGAAATCCATATTTTTAAAAAATAAAATAAAAAATGCTCCTTATTTTGCAGAGGCAAAATTTCCTCCGGCCCTCTAAAGATATAAATGCCGTCATAGCCAACAATTAATCAAAGACCTGTGCAATAAATAATACTTGAATATAATAATTAAAAAGGTAATTAAACTTAAATTAAGCCCCAATCATGAATATGTATTAAATTTACTTTAAAAATAGAGATTAACGTAGTCCCGAGATTAAATGAAAAATCATTACTTTTAAAAAAAGCTTATTATTAATATCAATGAGAGGAGTTCTTATTAGAAATATTAATGAAGAACAACTTTTATCATCAATAGGAAAAATAAGGACTAATACAAATTTTTAACTTATTAGAAAATATGCACCCCGCATAAATTTATGCCACTTTGGATCCATAATTAATTATAGCAAAGAAAGCCCAAAGAAAGCCCCAGCTTTTAGTGTATGTAGATAGACAGGTGGGTTTTGGATGGTTTTATTTTTTAACTTACAAAAATTCCAGAAAAAATCAATAAAAATCGCAAAGTAACCGATTAAGAGTGGTTTTCTTGCCATCCCATTCGTGGGTATGCGAGTGGAATCGGCTTCATATATAAGGGCATGCTTTGCTTCTAGTGTTGAAAGGTGTGTAAACTTCAAAATTCAATCCGTTATATTTATCAGGTGCATGTCAGCATAAAGTTTGGTCACAAAAGCTTACAAAAACGCCAAGACACTACTAATTAAAACTTAATAGAGACATGATGTTCAACAAACTGCAGCATAGCAGTTGCCATCTCCAACCTCAGTTGAAATACAAGCTAAAAATTAACTAACATTTATTCAACATATGTTTAAATTCTATACATGCCTCTTTTTGTGTGTGTGCGTGAAACTATACGTCTCTTTGTGTTCTTGTTTCCAAGAAGTGTACCAAGTGAAGACCATGTCTATGGATAAACGACAAAGTTCAAGGCAATTAACTTTTTTAAAACAAAGGTAATTAACATATGTGCGTGACCATATAGATAAGGAGAGCACCAATCAGTACATGTCTGGATAAAGTATCATGGCAAGCTATTATTCTTTCTTCCACCTGGTACTCAAAAGGTGTCGGATAAATTGGGATTCATACAATTACAAATGGGAAAATTTTTGATGGCTTGATGCCCTTCCTCACACCAACTCTCCCTTATCCGAGTTTAGGACCAGCAATAGAAAATCATTGGCGTAGTTCTCTGGACAAGCTATTCTTTGTACAAAATATGGCTATTATTTTTAAGACAAACTGATTGTTATTTATAAAAGGAAAGTTCGTAGGACAAGTTTGTAGGTAGGGAAAGTCAAGAGAACCATCAGTACTTAGACACAACACAAAACACAACAAAAAGAAATACCTTGCTTACTGTTTTTTTATATTTGATTTAGCTTTATAAGGTTTGTTTATAAGAAAGAAATATAAAACTTGGAAATCAAATATTTCTTTTTGTTCAGATGTCTAGAAATTCAGTCAAAAGAAAAATTATTTTCAATCAAATCAAGTCTATATAAAAATCTCAAAAAGTAATATTTTCTTGTGAAAAATTTTAAAAATTAAGAAAAAATTAGGAGTCACATGTGGGAAAAAAATATTCCATTTTCATCTTATTTTCTTACTGTCCAAATAAGAAAAATTTTAAAATTTGCTTACCATTTCACTTCGTTCCATTTCCATTTCTTATGAATTTTTTCATTTATACTTTTTTATGTCAACCAACCGTACACATAGTTACAAAACCATAACCATATAAGATATTATAAGGTATGTTTTTAGAATTTCTCTATAGTTTAGCATGTAAAGAATATTTTATTAACCATAAAGAATACTTTCCACCTCGCTACTGTGTTGCTTAAAACATGACAACGGTAGTGCTGAGTAAAACATTCTCTACTGTTAAAACATTCTCTTAATATCATCTCATATGCATTGCTTGGTTTTTTTAACTATATAATGAAGTTAAATATGAATAACCATAAAAAATGAGTTAGTTTTCATTGTTATAACCTATATATCAAAATAGATCATGAGAGAAGAAAGATAAAACAAGAGAGATTTATCATCGCCCTTCTGAAAGATTTATATAATATGTGACGGCTTTAGGCCCTTCAAGTCAAAACTAGCAATGTTCCCTCGCTAGAACAGGGGGAGGGTTTGCAGGTCTCTCTTATAATGCCCCTTGCATAGATAGGTACGGACTCTGCCCCCATTACACTATTACGGGCTAGGGCTAAAGCTCTATGGCTGTTTGTGTCCCCCTCTTCTTTGTTCTCTTAATTTCCGTGAAGACATTCCAGTCGGGAAGGGGCTTTTGTTACTGTTCATAACTTTGGATCCATTAATTTCCATCCTTACATTAGTTACAAATTAGAATTATGGAAACTTTTTCTTTTTATCTACCTTCCAAAAGCGCAGATGGGTACAAAATGTTCTTGATATAAGATGAGTAATCAGGCGGTTTCGAATGGATGTGATTATAAAGGATGGAGTTCGTACCAGAATGAAAGACCCGGACAGCGCCATTGGTGAGAGCGTTGAGTTGAACTTCGATTCCCCTCATGAAATCCATGGCCTCTTGTAGAGGTCTCGCGAGCTCTTCCCGGTACTTCACCAGCATATCAGAGTAGGCCTCCTAAATTTGTCGCAAACAAATCTCATATGATGAAGATTATATACATAATAAAAATAGATTAACCCATGAGAACCCAGTTTCTTGATGAAGTACACAGTCATTATTTTTTGATACGATTACCATGAACTGATCAAGCTCCGGGTCAGCTTGATGATCCCGGTCGCGGCCGATCGTCGAGCGCTGCCGGCTCTCGATTTCCCGCCGGGCCGCGGTCAGCCTTGCCACCATGTCCGGTGGAGCGCCCACCTGTATAGAACATCAAACAACATAAAGCTAGCTAGTACTCTTGCCATTGTCAACATTTGTGTACCAATTTTTTTAAACCTTTTGGCAACTGATGAAGGCATCAAGGAGATTCCAATATCGAGGATGGGCTACAATTTTGGCCTTGAGGGTATCTACATCCGAAGGAAGGACTTGAGCCTGCACTGGTGGCCCTATCACAAAAGGGTACTGAAATTGATGAGCCATATGGTGGGAGGAGCTCCCTTCTTTCTTCACCGCAAAAGACTCGTCATGGAAACCGGGAGCTAAGGGAAGAATTTGCTGCTGCTGTTGCATGGCACGAGTGGTTGCCTCCGTGTGGGCGTTCTTGTTCCTATCAATATTAAACATCAAATTACCAACCGGTGCAACTTCCGAGCGGTACATAAAGCCTGGTCCTCCTGATCTCGTTCCTTGGGTCTCGCTTAAACGCTGGGAATCTTCCATGAAAGAAGTGCTAATGGAGAAGAAGATTTGAAGTGAAGAGGAGACGGGGGAGGAAGGGACGAAGATGCTTTGAAGGGCATAATAAATAGTGAAGGTAATATGGAAGATTGTGATTGGAGGTGGTGCTTAAGAGGAGAAACCTACGATGGAAGAATCAACCGTGGCTTTTCTGATCTTGATGATAATTCATTGAGTCAAATCCAAGCAATTGATGTTGTTGATGGGAAGTGGCTTGTGTGTTGCGCTCTTGAGCTGAGTTGGAGTATGTTTAAGTCTGGGAACAGGAATCATTTTTGATGTCTTGATGGCCGGAGACCGGCGAGGCCACCCGTATTCCGGTGACTGACTTGACAAATGACAGGGAAATAATGAGATGGGTGAGAAGAAGCGGAGGAGGTTGGTGAAGCATAAAATTTCTGGAAAAAATGGCTTGAGTAAAAGGAGTAAACCTTGTTTCCCAGGAAGAGCGGTTCCAAAATAAAAAGAGGTGCTGTACGTATTTCAAAAGAGGAACTTTCATTAAAATCATAAAATTTATTTGATAATAGAGTAAAAATTGTTAGGGTGCTACAGGAAGGTTTAACTCTTAAAAAGTTAAATTTATCTGATTCAGAAGGAAAAAATTTCCATCAGTATCTCCGTTTCAAAGTGCCTCCTGACTTTCCTAATTTCTTACAAAATAATTTACTACGACGAACTTTGAAAACACCACTTATTTCATGAATTTAAGAATTATATTTGTCAATTTATTAATGTTTAATTGGGACTACAGGCTTCTAACTAAAATAACTAGTCGATTCAAAAATCTTAAGAACCCACATCGATGCAATACGATATTCATCTCCACGTGTGCAAGCCCACGGCTTTGAAATTAGACATACGTTTGCATCTTTCTTGGGCTTGTCTTTTTTTTGTTCACCATTTACGATCTTCAATTTATGTTTTTTTATAATATCATCAAGGTGGAAATAAAAAATGTGTGGGGAAAATGAATTCATAATTAATGGGTTGGTTATGATATTGTATTAAAGTGGGTCTCACATCTCCGCTCTACTTTCTCACAGAATCTGAGACTATTCTAAGAGTCGACCATTTAGTTAAATTAAAATTTATTTATATTTAATTAATTAATATTTGATCATAATATCAAGTTAAATCACAAAACATTTAAAACGTTATTAGAATTTAAGTATTCACAGATGTCATAGAATTGGGTATATATGGTTCGGGTTTTGTAAGATCCAAAGCCGACCAATATCAAACAACTGAACTAAAATCCAAAAATGAAGAACCATACTCTTCCTAATTTTATACCATAACCCGACCTGGAAACTTACCAAACCCTAAAATTTATTACATATATTTTTTCAAAATAGCATAAATTTTTAATTTTGTGTAAATATTATTGTTGTTTATAATAAAATATTTTATATTTTCGAAGATATAATATATACCTATCATCAATTTATATATATATATATATATATATATATTCTTAATTTTAAAGAAAAATATTTTTCTCTCGAGTTTGAGTCTTTATTGAATCTGTTCATTTAAG
Organism: Piper betle; assembly: GCA_033002965.1. Taxonomy (NCBI): domain Eukaryota; kingdom Viridiplantae; phylum Streptophyta; class Magnoliopsida; order Piperales; family Piperaceae; genus Piper; species Piper betle. Next base: position 94,323 of record JAURVB010000017.1, on the reverse strand, counting down.
ACCCCAATTCAGACGATATAAAAGGATACTAACAGGGATCCAATTCTTAGACTTAAAAGCCGATAAGGTTGGATCAAATTTTTTGGGTTGGGTCGGTTCCCACGGTTGGCAACCTTAAAAATAGTTACATTTCGTTTCTAGTTAAAACCAATTTATTATTTAATTCTTCATAAGATGTGATGAATTATAACTTCAACGCTGCATTTATTTTAACTTGTTATTGTTGTGTTTTATCAGTTTTTCCTAGCCTGAATTAATACGATCTTCATTATACGTACTTTCTGTTGATATGTATTTAATGTGGCAGTCATGTAAGGTAGTTTATTATTTTTAGCTAAGATAGTCTTGTTTCTAGCTGACAATAACATGGGATGTTGATTAACACCAACTTCGAGTAATTATTAACCGAGGTAATTAATGAGTGGCTAACAACCATGGCATATGCATGAACTTTTCTAATTGACATCAATTAAACGAAGCAATAATAATGTTTTCAAGATCTTCAAATCTTTATTTGTTGGTTGAAAGGTCTTTGTTGAGCTTAAATAACAAAGAAGTAAGATAAACATGCTCCCGAAATGGCCCACCTAGTTCGGTCATTTGTGATCGACCGTAACAAATCAAATTATTTCTCTAGTCTAAAAGGTAAGTGGTGATCAAGGTCGTACACATACAGCAACCTAACTCTTCTCAAGTTGAAACCCAAGACGGTCCTAAGATTCTTGCTGTTTAATTCATGTTCCTATTTCCAACAACTTTTGTTCAATGTGTACTCCTATGAATATCTTGACTGCATGGTATAAAGTAAGGAAAAACCACTGCATGTATACTATATATATATACTAATTAAGCATGCAGTTTGGTTTCGATGATCAGCTAGTTAATATTGTTATCTATCAACTTACAGCCTTATATGGCTAATGGCTTCTACATCTTGTTAACATGTATGGTGGGATTTACGCTAATGGCTTATCTATCCCTGTCGGCATATATATGACGATATATTTTGTAATAATATATTTATGTATTCCCCATAATAAATCATACATGTTAATGAAAGTTTAACTTGCAAGTCAAAGATCCGACTAAAAATTTGGACGTGGTTAAAAATTTTCCGTTTCACAGGGGTTGGGTGGGCGTGTACGATCGTCGATGGGAAAGGGAGAGGCATTCCAATGGATGCAATGCTTGCATGTCATACCAATCGTTTTCATAGGCCCCTCTCCATGTTGTCTCTTTTTCTGACGGGACCCCTTCACATGTACACAAGCTATAGGGCCTTTTCGTAAACCAACACGAATAATAACGTCAAAAACCCTTCCTCGTTACTTCCTCACCTCTCTGATTATGAACACAACAATCAGTCTTGCCCTACCTAACGCAAGAAAAAGAGAATGAGGTGTAGCTTCATCACTGTTCAGCACTTCAACTGTAAACAGTGAAGAACTGGGAGTTGAATCTGCAACAGACGTAGAAGGGATGCAGCAAAGCAAAGTTATTCTACAACATCAGTCAGAAGCTCACGTGATGACTGAGTTAGATTTGCAGAGGGAAAAGAGCTGACAGAAAGATGAAGACGGGAGAGCTGGCGGCTACATTGAATGACAACAATGGATGGGATGGAAGAGGATGTGATGGGAACCAATATTGCATAAGAATTAAAGGTAGACCACTTGTAAAGACGCCATCAAAGACGTCGGGTTTTTGTAAACGGAGACACTGATGAAACTAGAATCATTTGTTTTTAGTGAGATAAATATTTAATTAGTTAGTAAAGCTGTACATTTTGTTCGAGTTTCCCATGCAAACCACTAACCAAGTGTCTAGCTAATGTCTTTTCCGAAAAAAAGGGTGACAAGTATAATCCAAAATGAGATTGGAGTTTAATTTAGTTTGATCTGTCTCTAATATATTAATTCAATAAAATAATAAAATAATACTCTCACGTCTTTAAATTATAAATAAATTGATAGATAAATTTAATTAATAAAATAAATTATAAACCTACACATGTGGCAAGTTACATACTGGTTTGGCCCTTCATTAAAACATAATATGTAAGCATTATATTGTAAAGTCTTTTTAAAAATAATTTTAACATTCAATGCCAGGAATAAATTATCCAACTATTGTTAGCATTTAATAGCCACAAATTTATATAATAGTATTGAATATTTTAAGAGGGGCACGGGTAAGCAGTATTGTGAAAAGTCTTTCATATTAAAAATTAAGGTATTTAATAAAAGATAAATTTAATCTCAATTTGCGCTTAAAATGAAGCACCATTTTTTGTTGGTTTTTATCTCCCATATTTTGATATTTTATAAATAAAATTGTTTGATATAACATGTTTTTTGCCGTTATTAGAGGTATTACTTTTTTGAAAAATAAAATTATAATGATCGTAGATATAAATATAAAATATTTTGACTGATGTGCTGTGGCCTTTTCATTGCTTGATGGACTATATAAGATATCACATTTTTTTTAAAAATAAAATATTTTGGAGATTCTATTAAAGATCTCAGATAAATAAAATTTTAGTTGACATCAAATTAAATGCCCACTCAATTAAATCATGACTCAATTTTAAAATAAATACAATGAATTTAAATTACACGAAAATTATTTTTTATGCTTTTAAGTTTTAACCTTCATCGCATAATTTAGATTGACAACTAAAACTTATATACTTAAATTACCTGATTTTCTTTCCCACCGATTTGACACCTCACCGGCATTTTTGACCATTTTAACCTCGTCCCGATCTCTTCCCTGTTTTAAAAAAATTATTATCATAGACGGATAAGGTATTAAAATCAATAAGAATAAAATTCTAGAAGTATAGTGGTGACACCTTGTCTCTTTTATAAACTTGGACCAAAGAAATTTGATGCCCAAAGTTGGTTTTGTAATATTATGGTGTGGTAGAAAAGTCTTTAAATTAGTCTAAATTATAACTCAACTATTTGTATAGTGACAAGAGATACATATAGACAAATTTACCCAAGATTATAATATGATCGTTGCCTTCTCTTTCTCGGATACATATAGACGAATTTACCAAGTTTCGTATTGTTATTTTTATTTTATAACAATATGATTGTTGCCTTCTCTCCGCTCTCTCTATAAGTAGGGATATCAAAGGAGAACAACAGGCCGCAAAGAAATTACGTGCTCTTTAATGTCCGATAGGGTGAGCAATTGATCGGTTTAGTTATGAACCGAACTATTGAAATAGTATTCGGTGGCAAAATTTTAAAAACAATCCTAACCCGATCTTCCCCAAAAACTGGACCAAAATTAACCGACAAACTACCAAAATTAACCAACAAATTTTGGTCTGTTCGGTTGGGTTAAAACAAATGAAATGGTAATAACTATATTAAAATTAATTATAATTTTGATAATAAATTAAATTTAAATATAATTTAACTATTATAATCATATTAAAAAATATTCTATATTACGTAGACATTATATTTAAAATTTTAAACAAATTATAAATAAATAAAATAAACTAATGATAACCCACAGAAAATATGAATATTAAAATATGTTTAAAAATTTTCAATTTTTTGTCAATTTTGGTTCAATTTGGTTTTTAACCAGAAATTTCTTAATCTTGGGTTCTGTTACCTGATATAGAACCCATCCCGAGCCAAATTAAAAAAATCAAATCAAACCGATAATCAGTTACTTCAATTATGGTTACAAGAAAAGTATGTTCACCTCTGTGGTCTAATTCCGAGTGATCATTAGATAGAAAAACACTTTTTAATATATATGGAACTAATTAATGAGAGAGGAACATAAAGGATATGACATTGGAGTTGAAAATGGAACATAAAAAAACTTGCACAAGGTGGGAAAGAAAGGTGACAAGTGGGGCTTCGGTAGAATAAAGGAATAATAATTTAAAAAATATATAAACCAAAGTGAAAACCTTAAGATTACATAGACGGTATATATTGAAAGCAAATATTTTTTCTAAATTCGCTAAAACAGGTGTTAATAAATCTCTAAAATTAAATAAATTTCACCAAAGCTCGACCGAGTAAGGAGATCAAACTCTATTACCATGTTCGATGTGAACCTTTTAATGTCTAATTTGGTTACTAATTACGATTGCGGTTGATGGGAGTGTAGAGGGTATGATACGTACCAATTTTTATCCAAATCAACATTTGAGTGTATTTGTACATTGTGGTAACATAGTTTTGTTGGCTATGGCGGCACATTTAAGTATTTTGTTCAATAGGCCCCATGCATGCTGTTTCTTCCCGACAGTGGATGGGCCTACCACCTTAGCACTCCCGAGACTCCCGCGCTATCTATAGGACCCACGTATTCACTCTCTCTCTATCCTCTTCACTTTCTTTAACCTAGGTGGGCCCACCTTTCCTCTCACTAACCTCCAGAAAACTTTTTATAAAGGGATTAGACGTCGCCAATGTCCAAGCGACAGCCACCCATGGGAACATTTAGTCCTACGTCGCGCCTTTCCGTATAAATATGTATTATAGATATAGATTAATATTAAACAACTATTTACACCTTTTTATTAAACACACTTTTTTTATCTTAAATGTTATATTACTATTAAAATAATTAAGAATTAAAAATATTTAATTTCATATGAAATTTAGAAATAAAATTTAAAAATATTAATAATTTCATTGTCTATAATTTTTGTCGATCGTTTGTTGGATAAAATATATATTTAATTTATATTTACTCGATTATAATTGATTATTCAGTCATAATCGATTCATCGAATTTGATCATAAATGCCTCTTGGTTGAACTCAATTTAGTCACACCCACACACGCACGCACACATATATATATATATACATATATATATATATTAGTTTTAAAATTCACTTTTATTCTAATTTTTTTAATTTAAATTTATTTTATGGCTTGTTGAGTCAAAATCTATAAATAACTTTATACTAACTAATTTTATAATTGGTTTTTTAAGCCAAGTTATAAAAGTTATCAAAATATATTATCTTTCTTATAAATTAATTAAATTAATATTTTTAAGTAATATAAATTATATATTTATTAATTTTAAATATCAGTAAAATAATATATACTAATTTCATACAACTGTTAATTTATATAATTAAAATTTTAATATTAATGACTCGAGTTGGCTTAAAGTTAATTTTAAATCAATTCCACTCTATCATATGCTGAGTAGAATTTTAATTTTGAGTTTTAAAATTATGATATATATATATATATATATATATATATATATATATATATATATATATATATATGGTAAAAATTTAGATTGCTCCCACCATAATTATGCCACATAAGGTCATTTTTCACAATATCACATTGCTCGTTCCTTGTTTTTTTCCTGATTGACTAAGGGTGGTACAATATTATTTCATTAATGAATGTAAAGAGGGGTGTGATTGTTAAGCAAATAAAGTAAAGTTGATCATGCATTGTAATTTGACTATTTATTATTATTCTAGCTAGGTAGGGTCTTCTCATGTGGATCAGTTTGGAAAGGGTCTTTGCTGATTATCAACTTAGGGAAGAGGCTTCTGTCGTACCTAATTAGGAGAAGATAAGGAGTGGCCGTGGATGGATCGGTAGGTTAGATGTTGCATGGAGGAATCCTATAACTAGCTCTACGTTTTTATTTGTGACTCTCGCAGTTTTATCCAGATCTTTGAAAAGACCCTGTACTTGGTGTTTATGAATAAATAAATATATAACAATGTTGAATCATCCTTTGCTCTGTAGCTCATATATGAATATGAAAGTGTGACGAACATTACCCGGCCTTTTAGCTTTATAAAAAACTAACGGACTTCCCATAAATATGCCTGTATATAAGCAGTGCACAGATTAAACTATGTCTGGACTTAACTGATCATCTCCATTTCAATTGATTCGCATATAATCTGAACTTATATCTATCGGTACTGTTGGGCTATATTTCTCACAAGTGACCTTGTCATCTTGATTATAGTGAAATGGGCTAATGCATGTGGGGTTAAGACTTTAAACTTCAGAGGGGTATTTGAGAATATATGTATGAGTGCGTGTATTTACTGAATCTGTTAATCACCATTTCACCTAAAATCTTAAACCCCTAACAAAGATAATTCTTTAATGAATGTGTAAAAGCCCATAAAGTATTCTTTCATATTGAAGAAGGGGCTCACAGAACTCATTAGTCATTAGAAAAATAAATATATTAGGTGGATAAGAATTCTTTGATTTCTTTAATTGCCCGAGGACTTAGTGAAACTGACATTGTCTCCGTTCATTAAGAGCTAATGATCAATATTCACAAGATGGATGATCACAGATACATAGTTGTAGGAAAAAAGGAAAAGCATGCATCACCTGAAAAGCATTAATTAATTTTGATGAGCATCAAAACAGGAAAGATGTCAAATCAAGAAGACTCAAGGCTCCAACAATACAATAATGACCGTTTGTTTATAAAAAAACATTATAATGGACTGAAGTCTACTTCATACTATATTATTATATACTTAAAAACCCAAACAGACATGTGGTGTACATGGGATTTTTTTCTTAAGATGTCTACGTCTGGAACATGCTCCACTCCTTTTGGTGAGACCAATTTTCTTGGGATGTTTTATTATTGCACCTTCATATCTATCTTCATATTAAAATTATAGTATAATTTATTCGTTTTTTATTTGATTAGCCCATTAATTGTATAAGGGTCGATTAAATTAATAAGGTTTAGTTTAGGGTTACTAACTAAGCCCATGATTACACCAAAACTATGTTTGCGGTGCTCATTGTTCTTTTAACATCTTTTTGTTGGATTAACATGGACACGAGTTGGCCACAAATGCATTCTAAGACAAAGCGACATATGTGCCCTTCTTCGGCCGTTCACATTAGTTAAGCACAAACACTCTATTTATACAATTAGTTATCGATCAATTTAATAATCAAATGATGCCATCGTCCACTTATGATGAATCACAAATAATGACTAGGATTATGGGTATTCAAATCACTCCGTTATAGCTACCTTAGTTAAGTTCTTATTAATGGTCGATTTTTTCTGCAACCTACTATTTCACGTTATAAGTAAATTGCTGATCTTGAGGCCACCAAAAACACCGATATACACCCTTACTATTTAGGAATTTACGATTCATTATTAGTCTTTCTCTGTCAGATCATATATATATATATATATATATATATATATATATATATAATGTAAGAGCGCTTTGTCCTTAGTTATAGGAAGACAGTTCGGTTGTTGAGCTCTTGCCGTTGTGCCATTTGTCTTCCCTGCTGATGAATTCACAAAACAATCTTCTTCATTCTCTTATTAATTAAAAACTCCTTCAAATATAACATATCATTTTTTTACCATTATCAATTATAATCTTTACAAATAATGCATATATAGAATGTTTCACGTAATAATCCATATACACCTTGCTTATGTTAAGTTCAAATACCTGATTATTTAAAAAAACGTTAAAATTATGCCGCATGAGTCATACTTTTCAACACAAAAAGATAAATTCAGAAAGGATAATTTCTTGGATATGGGCCTAATTTTTGGCCCATGGTGCGAAGAAGGTGGTATGATGTATGGGCCGAACCATTTCATTGCTAAGCTAGCTCATCCACTTTATCTGTATCCATACAAATTGTGAAGCCTACTGGCTTTAACAGGTGGCACCACGTGTTCTATATTAATTTTATAATATTATGTATTGTATTTCTTCTTCACAAAAATATTACTTTCCTATTAACGCTTTTAAAATTAGGGTCTACCACAGTCCTCTAATTATTTTTCAATATAATTCTTTGTTTCGCATTTATAAAATCAAATTAAAATTAAAATTTTACCTTTTTTATTATTATAATTAGAAAAAGAAAACCTAAATCATTTAAAACTAGACCCTATAATATATCAATTCTTCAATAAGTAGATTTTTAAAATTAAGAAATTGACGAATGCCAACTAATCAACAAATAATAATATACTAAGTTTTTTAAAAGAAGTGAATAATATATATACGGCTATGTTCAGGTGCATGATTTCCACTCCCACGATCCCGTTTCGCTTTGAGTCGATAAGGGGCTCGGTAGGACCAAAAGTGCTCTTATCCCGCAAAGAATTATGCGAGTTAAATAAAAATAAAATGTCACAAGCAATGAATACACAATTAAGATTTTTATGTGGTTCCTTAGGGCTAAACTCAAATCCTTAAGTTAGTTTACAGTGGCTTGATAGCCACAAATTTACTATTTTTTCTTTGATTTTACACTTTACACAAAATAGTAAATTTTGTCGTCTTTAAATAAATCTGTCTTTAAGATCTTTTGACTTCAATGCCCTGGTTCGACTTTTTATAGTCTTCAAATCTTCAAAATAACTTCACTAATGAATCCAAAGCATTAAAAATGATGGGGTAGTAAGTTTTGTCTCAATCTAAAGTCTAGAAAATGTTCAAATGATTTTCAGAGTGATCATACGCTGAACCAAATCATTTTGGGTGGGTTCAAACTAGCAAAATATTGGACGAGGCGGCGTGGTGTACATAGGAAAGGATTTTTATGGGTGCGCCAAGTCTGTAGGTGGTATTAGGTGTACCAGTTGGTTTTGGACCACGGACAGGTATATGAACGCTCGTTGCAGTCCGAACCTAGTCATGATCATGGCAACAGAAAGCAGTCATGGCTTTGAACAGAACAAGTGGACTTCGTCCATTAAGCTGGCACGATAGATCCGCTAAGGTAGGTGGTGTAGCAGTGACTTTGATGGCTCTAGCAATAGCAGTAGTGGGAGTTTGTTGAAGGTGGTGGTGGAGACAACTTGGGTTGGCCGGATGGTGGTGGTAAAGTAATTGGTGTGACTGTACTCTTCCCTAGGCAGCACTTCTCTCACAGGTTTTCCAGATAGGGTGGTTGTCTCTAGTGGTGGTTATTGGCTGGGTTGTATCCGGGGAGGTGCTGCTCTGGCAAAGGGCTTCTCCTCTTCCTTCTCATTTCCTGCTCTTTAGCATACCCCTGCTCCCATCCTCCTGTCCATTTTACGTTAATGTGGTGCTTTTATAAAAATTAAGTTCATTGATTAAGGTCATTGAATTATCACCAGCCCAATCTATCCTCTTTCTTATCCTCATTTTCTCCTTAGCTTTCCTCTCCTTCTTGTGGAGCTCATACGACTCATTCTAAAAATTCATTAAAAATAGGAGAAAGATGTGAATATAAGTTATAAGACCTCGAATACGGGGTAAATATGTTCATGTTTGTGCCCGTTTAGGTTATAATAAATAAATATCCAGTATAATATAAATCAAGTATTACAAATAAATATAAAAAAATAATTAAAGTATATTATATAGTAGGCCATATGAGAATAATTAACAGTAAAAATAATAAATAATTAAAAATAATATAATTTTGTGCATCATGAATACTAGCGATTAGGTACTATCAAAGAATGACCGCTTTCCATGAGTTAGGATTTTTTTTCTCTAAATTAGAAAAGGAATGGGCGAGCAATAATGTATCATGGAAACAAAAAATCAACATAATATTTTTTTAATAATTTAATTTGCCGTAAGAGTTAGATTCCACTTGCTTGTTTGCCGGAGTAGGTGTAACATGATAAAGATACTCAACCTCGGGTGTCGGGTATGGGTTGTGCTCCCTAAAAAATCTCATCTTTTGGAATTAGAAAATAACAAACTAATTTTATAGTCTTGATAGTTAATAATCAAGTAATAGTTGTTTTAAATAAAAAAACTATATGTAATAATAAAAATGTCAACATTACTATTGTTTGATGTAAAAGTACCTAATAAGTGTTTGTGCAAAAATATTATTTTGCACAAAACTAAAAAATGTATATGTATAAAAGGGCTTGTTTAGAGAGTTTATGCGATTCAAAATCTGAAACGTGTCATAATTAATTATCAGGTAATAAGATAAAAATAAAGCAATTAACATAAAATTAATTTTTTATTAATATATGCACAAAGCACAAAAATAGCAAAGATTACTCTTTTTACAAGAAATTTTCTCTCACTCACTCAAAGCTTGAAAATAATCACAGAATAGTTGGAGCTATGAATCCAATATTGGAGGCTTGTAGACGAATATATAAGTGTATAGGGTTCACTCAATACTAGTTAAGTTGGAATTGGTTATCCCGCCCGTGTAAGTACATGTGTCTAACTAAGCGGCTCAACTAGGTTGAGAGAAACTGATTTGGACTGTAACACCCCAATTTGGTTTACCTGTGAACCGGATCGAAAATGCTATTGGCAACTAAACTGTTTGCTAATATACTTAATTTTGTTAAGCTAACCCAAATTTAACCTCGGCATCTCAAGATAGTAATGCAAAACATTTAATGAATAGATGAGATGATTAGGCTCTATCATAGTTTTAGATGAATGCTGAGATATATAATTCATATTCAAAACAAAACAAACTCATTAAAAGTTAGAAAAAACAACGATTTTTAAAAATAAAACGACAAAGTCTCCTTTAAAAGTGCAATATGAACCACCATGTGTGTATATATATATATATATAAATATAAAAACTAACAATAAGAGTGGAAAACATAGCAAAAACATATTTTCCTCGCAACATTTTCATTATCATCATTTTCATCATCTTCAATCAGGCCCATTAGCTTATCCCGTTCAATTCTGATCATAATAATATCATACACAGATCATTTCATGCAATAAGACATTAAGACATTCATATCCCACCATTCAAAATAATTTATTACATCACATTCTCATTCAGTCTCGGCAAGTTCATGTTTGTACGTTGCATTGCTACTCCTGCACAATCCCAACAACGCTTAATTATCCAAATTCTCACTTACATATATAATACAAAAACACAAGTAACGAGTATTACTGACTCAGAAATAATTAATAATCAAATTGGCATAGGAGAGACGACTCTCCTGTTAAATGAAATCATTTATATACTTCTGCACTATAAACTTTCATAAGGGCACTAATCAGGAGCCGTTGGCCTCGGTTCGACATCGTCCCATTCTGACTCATCAGATGCCTTGAGAAAATTTTAAACTATCCCTTGTGCAGGAAAATCAATTATCTTAAAGCCTTTTACATCCTCTGTATCACTCCTGGCCCTAAGCACATCATGATTAATTAAATTACAATGAAATTAATTATAAAATTATATTTAATTTACCTAATTAGGTCATTAACATTCATTCAATACAATTCAAATCATACTAATTCATTTTATTTACAATCAAAATAATTTGCTATGTCAATCAATCAAATCCTAGCATACTGTACTAATAGTTATCAATTTTAAATAATTAGGACGAAGTAAATTATACCTCACGTTGTTGACAATCAAGTGGGGACTTGAATTCGGTACCCTGTGGCATTCGAAGTTCTATCGGGTTGGCTAGATGAGTTTGGCAAATATTCGATGGCTTTCGACAAATTCTAGCAAATCCAGTTTTTAGGCGTGTTTTTCAGTGACTTTTTAGCAATTTTTGATGACTTTTCCGAAGAGGAGATCGGGGCTATGGGTTGGCATGCAACCATGGTGGTGGTGAGTGTGACCGTGGCCATGAGTTGGCCTGGGCCAGTTGACTTGTCCAATCCGTCCTTGGCCAGCCTTGGCAGTGGCACTTAGTGTGGGGGAATAGTTCTTGGGGTTGAAGGGGGAAGTGACGCCGATTGCAAAACAGCGTCGGGAGCACGACGCGATTGTACCTCTCCTTTGCGTCATGGAGGTCGGGCGGCCGTGGGGAAGGCTGGGGTGCGGCTCATCGGAGCTTCGGTAGCTTTGTCAGTGTTGATTGACAGTCGAAGGAGGCATTGGCAGCAACAATCGGGGCGGCAATTGGTGGAGAAGGAGAAAATGTAGGGGTGAAGGTTTTGGGTGCATTTTCATAAATAAAAGTTTGACTCGACTCTAACTCGAGTCAAATTTAATAAGTAATTTCTAATAAATTCCAAAAAATTCAGAAAAAATATGATAAAATCCCATAAAATATAATACACTCAGGATCTAAGAGAGTGAAGAATATTGAGGATAAGAGACTGTTCAACTTTGTCAAAAATCTTTTGATAAATCAAAGCTTAATAGCACAATCTTGAATACCTTTTTTCCCGGAGTTGATATGTTTGAAGCACTCCACAGCAATTGCAACATCATCAATAATTTGCGTCCCTTTAAGAAAAGCTGATTGGCTTTTGTTGATGATGTTTGGAAGAGTCTCTCTAAATCTTGCAGCTGTGAGTTATGCAATGATTTTGTACAATTCATTGCACAGGCCAATACATCTATAGTCCTCGGCAACTTGTGCGCTAGTAATTTTGGGAATACAAGCCAAATAGGTATCGTTAAGTTTACCAAGTCCATGTAGTCCTCAAAAGAATCCTCCAATGATGTTGCAAAGTAGGATCAATAGTACTCCAAGTTGTTTTGAAAAATTCTTGGTTGAGCCCATCACGGCCCAGTGCCTTTCTGGAGTTTAAAGATGTTAACATATTTTTTGGTGCAGAAACCTATAAAGGGTGGACTCACCAAATGAAATTAACTTTGACTATATTATCTCTTGATATTTATCTTATAAGTTAGTTTGAGATCCCCAAAGTCAAAAAGAAAAAGAATAAGAAGTTACGGTCTTTTTAAAGAGAGGGATGATAGGTTGTGGAAATTAAACTTTTTCCTAGTGAACAAGTCTTGACTTATTAGTGTGGTGACTCTTGCCCATCGATTCATTTTGTTGCAAGATAAATTTTTATCTTATTTATATTTTATCATATATTTAATTTCTACATTGGTATCAAGAGCCGCTAGAACAAGATATTACACGCTATTTTCTCGAAATCAAAGCATGATTAGATTATTTGTTGATCATAAATCATATTTATTAATTTTTAATGATGATTTACTTATTATTTTCGTCATTATTATTATAAAATAAAATTTTTTCTACAATTTTAATTTCCATTTTGATTTGTGAATTTCTTTTATGATACATTCTTAAAATATTTATTCAAATAATTTTTTCTTAGATCTATGCATGTATATATATCATAAATATACTAATCTAATATAAAATTGACAGAATTTTTTGAATTGGATCGATTTTAGACCAATTTTATAAGAGCTAAGTGGATTACTATAATCTTTGTGACGAATATTATACCAATTTTAAATATTGTGTATGCCCTATATACCGATTTTAGGTAACCCTCTCAACAATTAAGAGATTTGTTCAAAGAATATAGAACCAATTGAAATAACAAACTTCCAAATTATATAGAACAAATATTAAACCAATTTTAAATATTAGGTATGTGAGATAGTTGAAAATTTTTAATTGTCCGATTTTCATGATAGACTTGATTGCGTTGGTCGTAGAAGCTGGATTTTTTATCATGCTAAATTTTTCATGTCCATTATTTTGAATTTTATGCCTCACTTTTCGTTCTAATAAGAGACTGTCTAAGTAACAATCACATGGAACTTGTCCATGATTAAGACAGTTTTTATAGCTATCTGTCTAATATTTAATTTTTGTCTTTGTAACTTAAATTAAATGTTAGGCCTTCAACATTTTTTTCAAAGTGTTTGTCAACATTTTAATTCAACCTTACATTAGTTACATTTTTTGAATTAAATTTATATTCAAGAAAGTGGGAAACTAAATTATATAGTTAAAAATGATGATGCAAATTTGCAAGTATCATCAATTTTAAGTGTCCAAATTTTATTTTATGACAAGAATTGAAAGATAATGGACTTGAAAATAGAACTAATAACAAGTTTTAAATAGCATGTTACAAACGACACTTACACTTAGTAGTACTTTCTGTCCATAATTTTATGTACTTTGTGTACGTAAAATATTTTAAAATGTACTTTATGTAAATATTTTTGTATACTTTGTGTATGCTAATATATAATGTACTTTGTATAAATATTTTTTGTACACTTTGTATAAACAAATAATAAATGTACTTTGTGTACATAATTTAGAAATGTATTTATTGTACATTAATTGATGTATATTTGTAATGTTGTTTGATGTAAGTAATAGTAAATTACTAATCATTCGGCTTTAGTAAAGAGTGTGAAGAAAATATATAGTTTTCTGCATATGTTGCACGAAATGACTCTTTCATTTACGCTAAAAGTGAAGCATAAATTGAGTGAGAGTTCTTTGAAAGATTATTTTTTAATCTCACCTAGAACATCAGCTCAAATTCGATTAAAATATAATTATTAAATATCTGGGTAAGTAGATGGTGATTACGAGCATAACTTAATGTTTGATTCTATGCCACATAGTTAATTATTAATATCTCAATGGTTATTTGATGCAAATTTTTTGTGTTAGTAAATTTTTTCCCTCGAATAGGCATTTTTTTTGTTAAACACTTTTATCTTGTCCTCAATCTTTTTTCAAGCATATTAAAGATTATTTTTGAATCAGATTAATTCTGGATACAATTATAATTGTGGATACTTGCATAAATTATTTTTTTAATGATCATAAAGTTTGAGCAATGATTTATTAGTGTATATTTAATTACATTATATAGTCATGATCATCGTGAAATAATTAACTAATAAAGGTATTACAAAGGCTTTAATAAACATGCATTTTGTTGTATAATAAATTATTCAAATTATTCCTTCAAGTTTTATTTTTTTATGAGTTTAAAACTAGGACAAAACTTCTATTAGCTTAAATAATTTGACATCTATACCCTATTTTAAGGGTAAGACATTAAAATGACCATATTTATTGGTTACTTTATTCATTTAATTTGACATTTAAATGATTTTGTATCATTATGAAGTATTTTTTTTGCTTCTTATATTTTGTCATACGACTGAAAATATAATAAATACCAAATATTTCTTGTATGTGAAGCAAGACAATTATTTTATCTAATTAGTTTAGAGAAATATTGTGACAATAAGGATAATTGTTTGTCAATTAAAATGTTCTATAAATTTCGTGACAAACTAGAGTTGCCAAAATTAAGAATAAAATTCTTGTTTGATGGTTAAGTTCATCATTACATGATGTGAATTTGATTATATTTTCAATAATATCCTATTAAGTGGGAACAAAGATACACACCTAAACGCCTTCGTATCAATAATTTTTATGATGCACTATAAACAAAGACTTTGCATTTCTTGTTTTAGTTCGATGATATCTTTGAAAGTCGTAAATCTATGTTCACATCTCGACTTATTTTTTTCAAGAGGTTGAGTAATAATATTTATCTTTTGTGTATATTAGAACTCTTTTATTTTTTATAATATTTATATGTAAACATGTACATAAGAATGAGTTTGATATAGAGATGTTATTATCCATAAATTGATTTATAAAATCTTCATTTAGTATGAAAGATTTTAAGATTTGGGACACTTTATAATATTAACCTTTATAAAGATGTGGTTGATGATTGAAATTTAATCCGAGTGAGAGCCACACAAAATGATACCACATACAACTCTTAACGAACATATATATATATAAATATTAGATCACATTATTTGTTGATTGATTTTATATTTTTTAAAGTGGTGAAATCTTATTTTAAATTGTTGGAAGATGATGGAAGCATAAATGAAATTAATGAATATAAAATGAAGTCTTAAAACTTTGTGTGGATATAACTAGATGGTTGATTAATTTATTTTTTAAAGTCAAGTGATGCATGCATTTATCTTTAAATATTTGTATATATAAGACATCTTTTACTAATTGTACCATGTATCAAGTTAGCCACGATATATTTAATCTTTATAATTATATTAAATGAACGATGAGTAACCTTTTATAAAGTTATAAGATGGTTTGACAAGACTTTTATATTAGTTGTAATAATCATAAAAGATCATTATGAACATTCAATATGCTTTGATAAATGATTTATATTTAATTGTCATTCAAAATCAATTTTTTTTAATAATTCATAAAAGATCAATTATGATCTTATGTTATGATATATGATATCATAATTGATGTTCTATAATATTGGCTAGATTTAAAAATTGATGCTTATTTTTTTTATAAGACAAATAGTCCTTTATCTTGAAATTAAGGACATTCATGTACTAGTTGATTTATACTTTGTGTTAAAATATACATGAGTATAAAAGGATTTTTACTTTGTGTTAAAATCTATTCTGTATATTTTAATGCACCAATTTTTATTTTTGAAATTAAGGCAACTTAATGCAATAATATTAATCATTAATACTGAGTATCTGAAAATTTAATATTTATGCATATTTTTTGTTATTTGATGACATGCATAAATGAAACAATATTTTTAATTGCTTATTGAGGATAAAAGAAAGACATCATCAATATATAGGCATAAACATTTCAAGTGTTTTTTTGATTCATCATAGCTTTATATGTATAAAATTGCACATACGTTGATTTGCAAATGAATTGTACATTTAAAGCTAATTAGGCACAAATCCTAATAATGTAAATCATTTCATTGATAAAAATATAACTTATATGTTGAATTGTATGATTCATAATAAATGCCTAACTTTGTATTTTGCATTTAAAATAGACCTTAGTGCTCTACAAGATAGTTCAGTATGAAATAATTTAGTTATAATAGTTTTATTCACTATTTAGGGATTATTTCATTTTGAAAGGAGACAATCTTGTTACTCTTGTGAAACAATAAATTTTAATCTCATATACCAAATAAATGGTAACTTGAACATTATTGCTTTTGAGAGCATTATTTTGATAAAATTTTATATTGTCACATAAAAAGTTTCATTTGTTGAGATATATAAATGATATTTTGTGATAATATTTGAGATGTTGAAGTTAACATATATAATTGTGATGTGTTTGTCAAAACTTGTAATGATTTTGCATAATGTATATTCACTAATACATGGAATAGTATGTTAATAGGATGAATAGTTTCTCACTGAGCATTCGTCTCTTGTACTAGAATAGCATTGAGAGATGAGCCATTAGTATTTGAAGTCACATATGTCCTCTTAATAAAAGATTGAGATGAGACCATTTTTGAAAATGGTTGATGTGGTTTCCTATAACTATAATCTCATATAACTAGACATGAGACTTAGACAGTTATAATTATGCTAATTATCTCATGTCGATTACTTAAGTGGTAATTGAACTTAAATCTGTATGGTGTGGATAAAGGACATACGTTCTATGTGAGCTATTTTCTATGTAAATATCTATCCACCGAAACATGTAATGCATACCACGTATGTTATTTCGACTAAGAGGATAGTGGGAGAATGATCCTACTTCTCCACTGGGTGAGATCCTCGAAGTAGAACTGCTACTCAGTAACCTTAGTTACTTTCAACTATATTTGAAATAGCAAAATAAAGTTTCTTTTTATAGTTTGCTACCTACAGCTATAATAATTTGGTGATACGGGTCATGTTTAAGAAAATTTTTATTTTATATAGCATAAGTAATATGAGTGTGAAAGGAAAATTATTATTAACTATATCTAAATCCAGACTATTATAAAATCTTTATGATTAAATAATATAGATACAAGTAGTGAAGTAAAATAATTTGAGGGATATGTGATCTTTAATAATAGTCTGGGGTATAACAATTACATATAAGCTATTATGTATGTCTACTAGGTGCATAGCTTGAGCCTCCATATTTGATTGTACTCACACATCGCACAAATTACTTCTAATATGAAAAACTCTTTTAAAACACCGTCACACATTTTTCATGTGTGAGTAGGAGATATAATTTGGTGACGCCTATGAGTTGGTAATGCACCTTTACCCTATTCTGAATGAGTGAGAGATAACATATTTTTTGGTGGAGACACCCAAAAGGGCTGGACTCACTAAATCAAATAATAGATTAACTTTTACTTAGTCTCAAGTTAATTAAATATTATCTCCTTATATTTATCTTATTAGTTAATTTGAGATAATGATGAAAAAATATATAAATATTATATTTTCTTCCTATCATTAAAAAGAAAAAGAATAAGAAATTACTATGTTTCCAATAAGAGGGATGATAAGTCGTAGAAATAAAATTTTTACTAGGGATCAAGTCTTGACTTGTGAGCGTGGTGACTCTTATTTATCGATTCATTTCGTTGTAAGATAAATTTTTATCTTATTTATATTTTATTATATATTTAATTTCTACAAAAATTCAATCATTGTTCAATTTCCAAGTCAGAAGGTGGGAGTGTAAGCCTTTGATTTGTGTCGATGGAAATGACAGGAGGAAAGTGCATCATTCGTTGTTTGAGTGGAGGTTATGATTGTATGCCAATTCTCAGTAAAAACCTCACCAATCATAGTGTTCTCTTGAACCCAATTTCCATTGAGATGCTTGATACCCAGTATTTTATTTTTCCTTCTACGGGCGTTGAACCCTCTATGGAAATAACTTGTATTTTTGTCTCCCAATAGAATTTTATCGTTCTGATTCTTCTGCTTCAAATGACACTCTTTATTTAAAAGAAGCTGCTCAAGGAGAGTTTTCTTCTCTAAGTATTCTGAGACAGGTAGTCCAGAGTAAGTATGCTTCAGTTCATTTTGAAGATCTTTTATTTTAGATTCCATCTTTCCAAACTTATCTTTATGCCAAGAACAAAAGTTGCGAATGCTCTGCTCTATGTTGCCATCCAAAGAATTGCAGCTATTAGATATGATCTTTTGATAGTCCTCCTCGGAAGGCCAGAAGTTGATAAATCTAAACATGGCCTTCCTTCTTTTTTCTGTCTGGGTTGAAATGTAGGAGAATAGGCACTTAATCAGATGTATTAGGAGGCAAATGCATAACTGTTGCGTAAAATAAAAGACTTATCCATTCCTGGTCTGCACAAGCCGTATCAAGTCTAGCCATTATTCAGCTTCTTCCCTCGTCTATTCCACCAAGTATGTCTTCCTCCCATGAAACCTAAGTTAATACTAAGGGGGTTAGTGAGAATGTAAATATGATTTACACTTATAAATGTTAGTGAGTGAATCAAATTAACATTTTAGTTTTAGTGAAAGCACGAACGTGGGTGTAAATTGAATTTAACTATATTCACACAACTTAGCCCATTTTAACCGAAACTTGTGAGGGGTGTGCAATCCAATTCATGCCCAAGCCAAAAAAATAAAAAATAAAAAATAAAAATAAGAAGACACCCTCTTATTCCCAACCCTAGCCGTCACCCACCTCTTCCCTTCCCAGCTCATCCCCCGCCCCCTCCCTTCTACTCCCCTGCCCCTCTCCTTCCTCTCCTACCCTCCTCCCAAATTCCTTTCTCTCTACCTCATTCCTTCCTCCTACTCTCTTCTCTTCTCCAACGACACCGCAAAATGTATGTTCCTTTTTATTATGCTTTCGTAAACTCTTTTTTTACTTACCTACTTTGATCAATTTTTATATTATCTTTTATGTTTCTTATTATTGATAATTGATTTGACATTGTATTTTAAATTTATTTTAATGTGTGTTTTTGCCGATAATTATTTTATAACTATAGTTAAAATTTTAAAAAACAATTTTTAGGTCGATATCTCTTATCCTCTTTGTATAAATTTCTTTGCTATAATATGTTTTGTTATAAATTTATTTTTAGAACTATAATTTGTATTTTGCGTACATGCACGTAAACATAAATATTTTTGTTCTAATTTTAATGATGTAGATATTTGCATATTTTATAGTTGCCAAAATTATTATTTATATCTTTTCATTGTTAATATTTATTGATAACATGTTTTGATTTATAATTAGGTACTAATATTTATCTTTTAATTTTACAAAGATGACTGATCTTTTGACTAATGTGAAGAAAGCATTTGAAAGAAAATGTGAGAGATCTTACTTTAAATGGAAAGAAGCATATGATATGTGTCTTCTTAACTTTTTATTAAGCATATTAATGAGGGTAAGAGACATTTCCAAAGGATGTATGAGAAGATGTCATTTCTTGTTTTAACGAAGAAATGCTAGTTGTTATAAATTGGGAAAATATTTGATATCGAGTTAGAAAATTGAATAAAGTTTACGCTTATTTAAGGCCTTAAAAGAAACTCATGACTTTAGTTAGAATAATGTTAAAAAAAGGATGATGGCTTCGAAGGATCAATAGATCGACTATATAAAAGGCCAAGTTTTGAATATAAATTTGAAATTTACTATTTCACTAATGGTTGTATGTTGTGTGTTACATAATTATATCCGACCTTACGACAATCAAAACGAGTATGCTTGAAAAACTTCGTGAAGAAGATAATTATTATTATGTACCAACACAATCACAAGATATAAAATTTTCAATGCAGTGGTTAAAAAATTGTGCTTCATAGTTTTCAAGATGAGATTGATTAATTAACGTGGAACAATAGATAATTGAAAGTGTAAGCTTTTATGTTTAATATTTGTGGTGATCATGTTTTGACAATCATATTTTCTTATTTTGAACTTTATAAAGTCGAACTCAAAATGCGTTTATTTTGTTTATCATGATTTGTATATTATCAATTTATTAATTTAATAGATAAGTAATCATGATATAAGCTTGGATGTAATTAGTAAATTTAACAAATCATATGAACTTTATTAATAATGTATAAATTACATTCCCAACAATTTTTTACTATTCTCACTAACATGTTAAATTAATTTACTGTGAATTTACAGCTTAATTACATTGACCAGTACAATTTAATTTACGGTAAATTCATAATAAAATATTATTTATAGTGTAAATCTACTTAATCAATTTCACACTTTCACTACCGATTCAGACCACAATCCAACAATTTGTGGGCCCACTCTAAGCCATCCCAAAACCTACCCAATGTTTTTTAGTTCCCTAGAAATAGAAACCAATTTCCACTCTCGGAGGAATCGTGATTCCATTCCCCATCACTATAAATACACTAGTCCATGGAAATCCAATTCCCCGTCTTTCCTATACCTCGTAAGGAGGAGAGACGATGCAGATATTTCGTGAAGACTTTGACGGGGAAGACGATCACCCTGGAGGTGGAGAGCAGCGACACCATTGACAACGTCAAGTCCAAGATCCGGGCACATCTTGTCTCCCATTTTCCTCCTCTCTTTTGGTGGTCTATGCTTCGATTTTTCCTCTTTCTTATTGTTGGGTGATGAAAGGCTCGGTCTTTACTCGTTGGCTGGTTGTTCTCTTGGATAGGACGAGTGATTGGGATATTGGGTTCTTGTTCGAAGTGTGCTCTGACTTCTAATTGTCTGGAAGGGTTTCTTTGGGTGGAGTTTGTGGGAGTTTATTTAAGCTTGCAAGGTTGTTATTTAGGATTCATGTTTGTTTTTGTTTGAGTTGGATTAAAGCTATCTCCTTTGTTTGGCGTTGAATCTGCCTTTATTCAACTTCAAGCGATGTCGGTTGTATTAACTGTTTATGCAGCCTTTCGATGGGGCGTTTGATAAACTAAGCTCTTCTAAGATTGATTTGCTTTGAAAAGTAAAGTTGGCTTGATGATTTGATAAAAAAATTGTTTTTAGGGTTTCTTTTACTGCTTTGTTTCTTTGCGTCCGGCAGACCTTTTTCGTTTTACTTGTGATGAAGGAATGAATTTTAGTCATACAAGAAGGGTATAAGTTAGTTGAGCACTTTTAATATTATTTTTTTAGATGTTATAAATTGGTTGGTGAGATATTTTTAAAGGTGAATGTGGTGTTGACGTGGAGGACATATAGGCAATATATGTGAAGGAATATATGATCTCTAAATCAGAAGATTTAGGATTTTGTTTTGATTTGCTGGTGTACCATTTTGATGTAATGGTGTGTTTTCTATGGGTGCCTGCAGGACAAGGAAGGTATTCCTCCTGACCAGCAAAGGTTGATTTTTGCCGGGAAACCGTTGGAAGATGGCCGAACCTTGCTGATTACAACATACAGAAAGAATCAACTCTTCACTTGAGGCTTCGTGGTGGAACAATGATCAAAGTCAGGACGCAAACTGGAAAAGAAATTGAGATTGACATTGAGCCAACTGATACTATTGATAGGATTAAGGAACTGAGTTGGAAGAGAAAGAAGGAATTCCACCTGTGCAGCAAAGGTTTGCTTTCTTTCTTTTTTTCTTTGCTCTCCTCATTGTTCCTTTGAGACAGTCGACTTTCTGAAACTCATAGCTTGTTGCTATTTTTCCTGTTTGTACAATTCTGCTTGTTAGAATCAGTTATTGCCCCCCACGTGTACATATGTGGATTTAATTGCTGACTGCTATGGTATCAGTCTATTGTAAAAAATTTTAGAAAAATTGTACTGATAAAATGAAAAGTATTGTGATGGGCATGCATGATGCAACGCTAATTTATCCTCTGGATTTGATTCCACGGTGCGGACTTTTCAGGCTTTTTATGGATTACTATTTCCCAGTGGACAATGACAACTTTAACATCATATGAATTTCCTAGTATCGCTATTGACAAACAAATTGCCGTTTACTTTATTCTTTGCTTATTATTCATGACGCATAAGGGAATAGGAGTTGAACTGATGCCGGAAAGCAGCTTGGCGATGACAAGACTGCCAAGGATTACAACATTGAGGGCGGTTCTGTTCTGCATCTTGTTCTGGCTCTACGGGGTTTCTCAACCGTACCCAAACTGCATTAAATTATGATTGCCCGCTTTGTTGTATTAGTATATGCACTTTGAATAGTTTCTGCCAAGTAATCTCTCTTTTACAAATCAATTTACGTTAATCGTTACATGAACTGCGCAAAATAGTCATTTGTCCCTCTATTGTGAGTTCATTAGTGTTTTTGCCATATTTTGATTATTGAGATTTGGCATACCTTCGCGCCATGCGAATCGCAGAAGGGATGTTTTGAGTCTTTGACGTGCGTGAAATAATTTGGGTATGTAACCGCCAGTTGGTGGTTGAGCTCTTTGTTTTTGCCTTTTATTAAATAACAAAATATAAATTATTCACTTTGAGAGGTTAAAGTGTGGAGCTATTTTTTTTCACTGTGTAGCTTGTTTTTGGTTGACGCAAATAAATCTAGTTATTTTTATTAGCTATTTTTTTCATCTGTTAATTGCCGCATTTTTCATTTTGGTTACGCTGTAACGGTAATGTCGTGTTTTAATTGGCGCGTCTTTTTGTTGGGCAAAGATAACCTCCGCACGAGGGAGTGAAGACTTGTTTTCACCGGCGTGCATCATAAGAGTTACAACCCATGGTTGCATAAATCGGAATAGGAATCGGTTTTTGAGGGAGTCGGAATCGGAATCGGAATCGATCGGCTAGGAATCGGTTCAATTTAATCGGTCTAAATTAGTTTAATCGGTCATATATAATAATTTAATAATTTATAATATAAATATATTAAAATTAGGTATTGATGTTATTTTGATATTATTCTGTGTATTATAATTTATGATATTTTTAAATATTTTTAAAGATTTTTTTAAATTATTTAAAATTAATTATTATTTTTACTCGAGTTAGACTCGAGTCAACTTTTAATTACGAGAATGCCACCCTTCGCTTTTTACCCCTGCGGCTGCCAGCGGCCCGGTCAGCAGCAAGTCTCGCGGCCACTGTACTGTCAGTCGGCCACACATCGGAGGCCTGGTCGCGAGGGCGGAGGCGATGTCGGCAGCCCGGTCGGAGGGGCCAGTCGGCGGCCCGGTTGGCGGCGATTCGTGCGTTCACAGGGCCGAATCGGTCGACGTTGCGAGGTCGGAGGCGAGGTCGGCAGACCGGTCGGAGGGGACGCACGACAGAGGGCCGAGGTCGGAGGGCGGAAACGTGGTGGCAGATGGCAGACGAGTGGCGGTGGAGGGCGGACGAGCGGCGGCGGAGCGGGTTAACGTTAGGTTTTTAAAATCAAAATTCTAATTTTACCCATACTTAAAATAATTTAATAAATATCATACCTAGGGTATTTTAGTAATTTACCCAAAAATCGATTATTCCCGATTTACCCCGATTCCGAATTGGAGTCAACTCGGTCGGAATCGGGGTGAATCGGCCGAGTTGGGCTCCGATTCGGGGCCGACCGATTCGGCCCCGAAATCGGATCGGCACACTGCCGGTCCAATTCAAATCGGCCGATTCCACTCGAAATTTGGCCGATTCCTACAACTCTGGTACAGCCTTGATTGTATCTTCTCCCCCTCTTCATGTGAAGGTGACAACTCTCCCATCCTCTTCTTTTCCCCCCTCCTGACACCACCAAGATAGCAGCTATAAGTTGCTGAGGATCGGGCGGTTCGATAAGGGCGAGGTTAAGTGATTGGCGTTGTGTGAAGTCTGGTGGATGTGAACAAGGCATCTCCTCCATTAGAGCTCTCTTCTTTGTCTATGTACTTACGAGCATATTGGGATTATTCCAGTTTTAGTAGGGGGCCTCTGTTTTTTTGAAAAGAATTCATGAAAAATATTTAGTTATGTCCAGATCAACTTGGTAAGCACTGTTTATGCCTCATTTTTGAAAAACTAGGACACGACTGTAGAATGTAAAATCTCAAGTTTATGTAAAAACAAGTTGCCAATAAACCCTTAGGCTCCGTTTGAATGTTGCATGAATGCAATCCAATGAAAGTATATTATACGTATGAGATCTGTTCCTTCCCGGAAAATGTCGTTCTAAATATTCCTTTAGCTCTATTCGTGATAAATAGTAAGACCATTCTATTTAAGTGACTATTTTCTGGCACACACGCGTGTTTATAGTCTAAATTCTTTAAAACTGGATTTACGGGGGTGAGATTTGGCTCTAAATAGGGCTACAAATTGTCATTTGATTTATTGATTTACCAACAATTCCGAATTTAATAAAGTAAAAAATAGTGAAGACCTTATTTACCGTACAAGAAAAATAGTTAAAAATACACTGAATTAAATCAAACCAACTTTAAATATAAACAGTAATAGTAGAAAGCTCCACCATAATTGATTTAACTGAAAATTATTTAATTATTTTATATATAATTATAAAATTCAGTATACTTCAACATTAATCTTAAAACTTTTAATTATTCAAGCATCAACTTAAAGAATTTACTTAATTTAAATTGATTTTTATTCATTTCATAATTTTTAATATTGGATTAATATAGTGCATAATTGAAAACATTTATAATTTGTGAAAGAGAAAGTATTTTAGATGATATAATTTATAACCAAAATTGGTTTATGATATATAATTTTTAACTAAATTGACTAAAAATTAACCGTTTGATTGATGACAAAATGGTGAAAACATGATTACCACATAACCTTATAAAATTAATTTATGGTTTGGTTATGATAAAAAAAATTTATATGATAAATAAACAGTCAAAAAATGCGATCAGTAGAATTATAATCTGGTCATTTTCGCTCCCGAGTCTTGAACAAGAAAAAATTAAACATTTTTATTATTTTAATGGTCGGCTATGGAACACAAGGACTTTGGCTTTGTACATGGCAACACTTCTGATTAACAGCAATCTTTGAAACCCATCAGTTTCCCAGCAGCAGCACACCCCGGACCCGCCTTGGCACTGCCCAGATTCAGTCCATCTCTGGCTGCCCCTTCCTCTCTCAACACCCAGAAACTGGGATTTTGGCGAACCGTTGTTAGTACCGCCGGGGGCTTTGCCTACAGAAAATTCTTGTAGTTTACTTTAAATTTGATGCTATCGGTTGTTTTGATCATGATTTTTGTTTACCTCGATTCGTCTCATTTAACTTATTTCTGATTTTTTATCACAATATTTTTTTTCTTTGCAGGTAAAATTTTCTTTTAACTCTTCTGGCCATTTTTATCAGTGGCAATGTGATGTCTTGAACAAAATGGGCACAAAGATAACTCCATTGGCTTCATTATACCGCTCCATATATTCAGAGGTTTATTTTCTTACTTCATCATCGCATTTCTATCATACTTGGTAGGATTGGTGGTTTTTTTTGACATAGAAGATATCCAATTTCAGTTAAAGATGCACTATTCACATTTATAATTAGTCAAAATGTTGGGAATAAATGAAAATGTTTGGTCTGACTTATGAACAAATAATGGGTTTCTGCTTTGTTATTTCCACCCATTAATTAGCTTTCTCAAATCTGTGTTAGAATAAAAAATTTACGGCTGTTTGAATCCAAAGTCAACAACATGACTAAATGAATTTCATGTTAAAATTTTTGGTCAGAACGGCAACCGAATTTTGAAAGCACTCTTATTTAATTGAAAAATCTTCTCTTGTTGATATTATTTTTATCTATCCAAACATACTTTACAGATAGAAGAAGTTGGATGGGAGCATCTTGTCAACCTTGAAGAAGATTTATCATCACTTAACCTTCGCGTCTTGTAAGAAGATAAATGTTTTTGTTCAGCAACTTTTTGTTGTTACTTTATTTTGATGCACAAAAACTTCAGTGTGACTTGTTTTCTATTCAATGAAAATTTTATTTGTAGATTCTGTAATGAATTAAAGCAGTTAATGAGACACACATCTTAGCCCCTGGTTGTAGGTGTCATATTCTAAAGATTAGAAACTGGAAATTGGCAAATTATCTTTTGGAAGAAGCTTCTTGTAACCTTAGTTAAAATGAAATGGTAAATGATTCCTTTCCTAAAGGCATCAGGTTTTAGATGGAGTGGGTTCCCTTCTCTACTACAGGAAAGACTTTTTAGGTGAAGTGATGATTCAATATGATATAAAGCTAAGAATCATGTTCGAGTCCCACTGGACACAAAAAAGAAAATTGCCTGAGGAATGTTGGCCCACCCGTTGTTTGAATTACGTCTGATCCATCGAGAAACTAAAAGAAATTATTTTCAATTTTTTTAGTGCCACTTTTACCTCTTTCCAGATGGACCTTTTGGAGTGAAATAGATTTTTTTCTTAATTCCTGCCGTTTGTTATTACACTCTGCAAGTTAGTTTGGCTGATAAGTGTTAAACTTTTTGAACAACCAACTAATAGAATAGCTTGATTTTATCTCTAAACGCAATTTATTTCATTTCCTATTTTCAGTGACAGCAAGAGGCAGCCACACGTCATAAATATTCAGTTACCTCAAGGCTATCCGAATATTCCTCCTCTGCTCTCAGCGGTTAAGAGTTCTGTGAATTTACTTGGGATTGTATTTATATGTTGATACAAGATTGAAATGTTTTCAGCTAACATTTTTCCAATGATGTGATTTCCTTTTCAGGATGTTCCCTATATCTGTCCATTACAATGGTCAAAGAAATCAAGGCTAAAAGACATAGTTCACCAATTTGTGAAGGTATTTTAATATGGAATACTGTTGCCATAATGTTGATTTTGCAAGATGCAAGTGCGAAGGCTCTTCTTTATTTGATTGCATAGCATCTGGAGAAGTTTCAAGAGTTTTGGTCCACCATGAGTGAAATTGATAAGTCCCTTTCAGTCATTGATCCAAAACTGCCATCTTGTTCTGCATCGTATCGTTTGATCAGCCTAGGTAAAATTTAATCCCGTTTGCATAGATTCTAATGGCTGCTTTGATAACCTAGATTTATAAGTTAAATTTTCTATCCTCGTAACTTATTCCAGGCAATGACTGTTATCTTCAAATATTTGTGAATGTGGAGAATCCAAAGTTATTACCAGAGTAAGCATGCATGCGACTCTTACTTCTTTGTGTATTCACACCCATAAATGTATCGGGCAAAGATTGACAGCTTCCTTCATTAGGTGCCGGTTCTTTGGACCAGATTCACTTGTTAACAAAATAAGAATGAAGTGGAGAATCAATGGTAGCAAATGGTATTCAATCTTTGCTTAGGTTATTGTTTTTGTTCTTTTATGTTAGTTGTTCTTTGTTCTTTTATGTAATTTTTACTAAATTCTTAACGATTGTTATTCATATTTCTTGTTAATAATTGGGTACAAGTTCACCTTCAGATTTAATGTTTATGTTATCTTTTGTGATTGACATGCTTGTCAAATTTTTTAACTTATGGAACTAATTTTACATTTTTGTTATTTATAAATAATAACTAGTGCTTGTGTATACTGTATAGTATTAAGTGATGTATATGTCTAAACATAAAGGATCACCATACATCTCAAGTATCAATATATCATGTATGTTTCTTTTGCGGGGATACGAACTATCACTTTATACACGCAAGACTAATATATTTGCACTTTGGATCAGTTGAAAAGTTATAGAATGTTTATGTTATCTTCTAGGATGCCTGAGAAACCATTTGTGGAGAATCTTGGAAACGTTTTGGATGCCAAGTTACCTACACCTCTTAGTGGCAGTAAGGATGAACAAGAAGTTGACTGTGGGATCTGTTATGCTCAGTATCTACCTGTTGGTAGGTTTCTCACTCTTTACTTTACCTTTAAAAGTTCTCCGTCGACTAAAAAATTGTCTTATCAAATGAAGATGATGAACTGGGAGCCATGAGTGGAAGTGGACCGGACTATACATGCGATTTTCCTAACTGCAAAAAGAACTTCCATAGTGTGTGCCTTAGAGATTGGCTGCGTTCTATTAGTACAACCAGACAGTATGTGTCACTAACATTAGTTTCATTAGCTTGTCTTTCTCAATATGTAACGGTGTATTTTCTATCATAATTAGTATTTAACACGTTATGTTATTTTTTCATCTTCAGGTCATTCCATACTCTTTTTGGGAATTGCCCATACTGCAATGAACCCGTTGCCGTAAACATGAATGCCAGAAGTTGAGATGTGCGATATAATTTACTCTTGCTTTTTCTGAAGTAACTGTGATCTTTTTTATTGTTTAAAAAATCTTATTCAGTGACAAACTTTCTTTGGCTTTTCTGACTGCCTTTCATTGGAAACTGTGTCATGTTGGACCCCCCCCTCCTTTTTTGTAAATAAAATCCTATTTGTTGAACTCTTTATTGTTAATTTCTTCTGCAAAACTTGGAAATGAGGCTTCAATATCAGCTGGTTTATGTATTTTTTCCCTCTTCTGGCATACATTTCATCGGTTACGTTGCATGCTACGATATAGGGTTTTTCTCCGTGGTCTTCAATATGTGTGATCTAATTTTGTTAAGTCCTCTTTTGAGTGTTGCATCGGTATTTCCTTTGTGCACCTCATTTACAGTCTAAGGCATACTTTGCAATAGAGGTAGGTTTTTTTATCATATGGAAGTTTGCAATATAGATATTTGAAGCCCACTACAGTAAATACAAGATTTGGTACGTTATTTTACTTGACTTAACGGAACAAAACCATACTTTTATCGTGTAGTATTCACATAGTAATTTACAAGCTACGATAAATTTTAGTTCCTTACTGCCCTCATTAATGCTGTCTTTTCTCTTGAAATAAAAATTGTTCATTCCCAAATGATCGTAGCTGTGTAAGCCAATCTGATTGTCTGGCTTTGTTTTGCAACTTTTGCTTTATTGTGATGCTAACTCGATTGATTGGTTATTCAAAATCTATGTTGCTGCCCAAAACCTTACTGAGAATTTTGATGAAGGATAGATAACGATGATGATTTAGGCACTTCGATGGTTGTAAATCGTGTCAATAAGCTTATCATCTTCACATCATCTCTTGGTCATCCATCATTATATGTGCCTTATTTGTTGGTCGGCCGACCGCCAAATTGGGACTGGTTGGACGGTAATCTCCTAAGTGAAGGAGATTCCATCTTTTATGAAAGCCACAACCATTTTGCAGCTTTGTCTACCAATTGGAAGTTCAAAATACGGATAGACATCAATCTTCTATTGTAACTCCAGTAAGGATTTACATTGAACGGGTTTTTGATAAATTGTTCATCACTAACTTTTATCCACTTGATTTTAAATGATTGGGGTCGGAATCAAAGTCTCGTTAACTTCATTGTTTTGCCGTGTAGATAATAAGGCTCTTTTGCCAATTTTTTTATATGTTTCTGTGTCTTAATACATTGTATTCATCTTTTTTACTTTTCTCTACACCGTCTTGCAAATGCATATTATATGTCTCTAGATAATGATCTAGGCACCCAAAATCGACGTAGATAGTTTTCCTGAAGCTTGCTGGGGTTGAACTCCAATGATATATACTCCAACCATACCATTAGAGCTGCTATCCATACTATATTGGTTTTCTCAACGTCAATTATACACTTAAATACCATTATTATATGTTTTAAATGATAGTTTTAATAGGCACTGTTCTTAGCCCGAGTATTTTTTACCCGTCTTGTTGATGAACACCGTCCACTAGCAACTTTTCATTTTTTTTGTTTTCAGCTCTTTGGCCTTAACCTCGTCTAACGTTAATCCTGGCCCTCCAAATCTTTTCCTTTCCTTTCTTATTCACTAAAAACACTTCACTTTCGTTTTTTATTTACAAAAACTCACCTTCGTTATTTCCTACTCACCCAAAAACTCTTTGTTTTCATGTACTACTTGTCTAAAATTCAATATTAACCAATATTTTTAATTGCTTAAAATAAGTATTTTAAATAATTATATATTAATATTTAAAATTTAAAATTAAATATATTTACTGTTATTTAATAAAAATATGTTGGAAAATTTGTGTTTCAAATATATTTACTAATATTTAATTAACATATATTTGGAAAAATTATGTTTTTAAATATATTTAAAAATTGTGTTTAAAATTAAATATTTACTAATATTTGCATTTGAAGTTATTTTATACTTCTTCATATATTATTAATTAAATTAAAATATATTACATATTGAAAATAATAAAAATTAAATGTATAATTTTAACTAATTATATAATATTTAGGTGTAATTTTGATGATTAAAAATTAATGGTCACTTGAAAGTTTGAATTCTTTTGGTACAAGACAATTTATATTGAGCATTTAATGTAAATATTTAACTTTTACATTGGCAAAATGATATTTATGAAGAATTTTCAACTAAAAATTTGTAGATATTTTTTATTAAAATTTTAAATCGCAAAATTATTATTTATTTATTTATTATCCTTTATTCAAAGGGGAAAATTTTTAATGTTATATATTTTAATTTTATTTTTTAATAAAATTATAAAAAAAGTTTGTTAGGTTATATGCTAGTTTTTTAATACAACCGAAGCAGCTTTTCACTTTGATGTTTTGAAAAACAAAAACTCTTCACCACTTGGATTACCCACAAAACTAGCAAACTAAAAAGCATAGAATGATTAATTATTTTACCCAACGGTGCCAACTATAGTTGCAAAAATCGGCCTATTTAACTTGGAATCAGTTAATTTTACTCAGCTAGGTGAAAAACCGATTCAAAATAAAACTGACTCGGTTAGGTGTAAAATCAGACCAAGAAACGGCCAAAGGCCGATTCTCGACACGTTAAAAATCAGCCAATTTATGACGAGGGAGGGGAGACTGGGTGAGGGGGTCAGTGGGGCGACAGGGACAGGGGCAGGGCAGTGATGGGGGTGGGCGGCGATGGTGGGGGCTGGAGAAGGGGGGGGGGCACGGTGTGGGGGATTAGCGGGGCCGGTAGGGGGGCGGCGTGTTGGGGAGGGGTTGGGGGGTTGGGTCAGGGAGGCGACGTGGGTGGCGGTGACAGTGAGGGGTGGCGACTGTGGGGGGAGGGCTTGTAGTGGATGGGCAGGGGGCCAGTGCTGGGTGGGGATGGCTGAGGCCGGCGGGGGGCGGGGCAAATTGAGTGGGGGCGATGGAGAAGAAGACAATGTGAAAGGAATAGAAGGGTAAGGGAAAAGAAAAAGATCAGTGGCATTTTTATGACTAAAAGTTGACTCGAATGTGACTCGAGTAAAAAATAAGAAATAATTCTAAATAATTTTTAAAAAAATTCAAAAAATATAAAAAGTATTATAAAATATAATACACACTTAAAATTAAAATAATAATTTTTAATTAATAATCATACCGATTTTGACCGATTCAACTAAATCGATTCTTATCTGATTTTTGATAAATTAGTCTGATTCAATAACTGATTTTTGATAACTTTTTTCAAATATAATTTAACGTCACATTCAAATTTTTCCGACTACCAATTGAAGAAAAAAAATAGTTTTTTTATAATCGGGTCCGACCCGACCCGTAAAGAAAGAACCCTACAAGCCATGACACCGTCAGCCTGAGATCCGACTGTTGTCTGTTTGTCTGTGACCTGAAACAGCGCCGCCGCCGTCTCGCCGAAAAATCTTCCGGCCCTTCACTTCGCCGTCGTTGGCATCTGTCCCCTTTGGGTGGCGGTGTTTTGCAGCATAGGTTTGTTGTTCCGCATCCTTTCTACAAGATAGATGATCGAAAATAATTTGTGCTTTGATTCTATGTGATAAAATTTATACATTTCATGATTTGTTGTTTTGTCGGTAAACCATGCTTTTTTTTTCTTGGAACTGATTTCTTGACTAGGCAGATGCAAAAAAAAAATTGTTCCTAATACTTCGCGACCTCGTTGGTCTCTCCATCAGAGGCTTAGCTGTTAAAATGTTTGGGGGGTGTTTTCGTCTGAATGCAAATGAGTTGTGACTATGATGTTAACGATGTAGAAGATTTGTGAACGACAGTTACTGAGCATCTGATACATCTTTGATTTGTGCACTTTTCCTGCTGACCAACTATTTGCATTACATATTCTTTCTTCTTGTTCCAATTTTGTAGATATATATCTGAGAGACTCTGTAGTTTGTATTCCTCTATAATGGCGGAGCTAGCTATGAGAGTATCAAAGCAAAGAACACTTGAAGTGTTACTTGGAAGATGTATGACTACTGTACGAAAACTTTCTTCCACATCTTCACAGTCGGCTTCACCTCCAGCTGCAGTTTCAAGGACCTCCAAACGAAAGAAGGGTAAAAATCTTTTTGAAGTGGCACAGTTTTTACCAAACTGGGGAGTTGGGTATAAGATGGCGAAGACTCATTGGAAAGGTGTTTCCTATCAGATCACTAAAATCAATCTTTACAAGGTTCCCCCTTTTATGTTGGATTTTCAAATTAATGATCTTAAAAGTTTTGTATGTTGCCTTGCAGTGATGAATTCATAAGAGGTTTAATTTTTCTGCAGGATGGCAGACATGGAAAAGCTTGGGGGATAGTTCACAAAAATTGTAAGTTACCCCAGAAGATTTCATAATCATGCTCGCAATCTTGGTTCTGACCTGTCTGTACGTTGTTGATTTGTTTGTGATCATTTAGCATTTGAATGCTTGAGCTTCCTTACATGTCCTGGTTTAGTGAGTAGATGTCAGCTAAGTCCTATTGATACTTGTTCTAGAGTAATACTGCTCACTCCTTTTGGAGTCAAATTTTCATCGGAGAGCATGCCTATAGTTAGAAATTCTTTTCAGGATATACAAGTGTGCTTTCTTTTTGCAAAATATTGATGTTTTACTTGATCTGATGTCTTTGGTTGCGTTGTATCCTAGCTTTGCGTATGTGAGATATTAGTCATCAGTTCATCTCAGCTATCATGATTTATTTTTGGTGAAGAGAGGAGTATATTATTTAATTTGAGTATCTTATATGTCAGTGGTGGATTTTTTATTTTCGCCTGTTACTATCTTTAGTCCTGTTGAATTTTTTCCTTTTTAGGCATATAAGGTTAGTGCAGACTCACTTGGATTATTTCTTTGTTGACCTCGTGTGTTCTATAAATTTGTGTAGAATAAAATTTTATCGAAATCTTAATAAATTAGAAAAGTTGAATTACTTTTGTTCTTTAGAACACTGTGTTCTGCCTGCTACGGTGCGACAGTTGTGTGATTGGGAGGATATTTTTCCCGTTGAGTCAGTGATTGGTATAAGATAAGGCTGATATTGTGATAAGCATTGATGTTCTATTTGCGAGCATGGCAGAATACTGGCGTGTTACTTCAGTACCGTGTTCTTGAACTCTAATTCTTCCTAGAGAGGAGAATAGACAAAGTTCTTTTTTCCTCTTTTATTTTTGCGTTCTTATGAAATCTTTGCAATTCGATCAGGTGCTCCACCTGCAGATGCTCCTAAGAAAATAAGTGGGGTTCATAAGCGGTGTTGGAAGTATATTTCAGATCCGGCGAAGGCTGTGGAAACTGCTCCAAAAGTAGCTGACGGCCAAGCTTAAATTGTCGCCTAGAGGCCCTGTGTTGTGGAAGTTGTATGAACTCTATCCATGTCTCAGGCTCTCAGCTATGGTGATTGGCATGCTGTCAACTTGATGCTTTCTGAATCAAAGAATGCATTATCCGAGCCCCTATCAAAAAAGAGCTTACACTTGAGGCGTGGAACAGCATTTGCAGATGACTTTTCTATCAATTTGCACTTTAAATGGAAATAGACGTTTTTCTTTTTATTAAAGAAATGTTGCTCTTAGATGTAGCGTCCAGGATCCTTAAATTCACCGCCTATTGCTTATGGATTATGATTACTTCAATTTAGTTCTTATATCTACATTTTAAGAATTTATTACAGTATACCTAATAACATTTAAGATTTTTTTATTAACAAGATTTGGGTACACCCGTACATGTCTCTTTTTAACCCTGTCGCACAAGCACTTACCCGACTTTGGATGGGTCAGGCCTTAACCCGTGGGTAATAAAATAAAAAATATCTTAAATAATCAAGTTTTAATATTTTTTTATCATAAATAATTAAAATTTTAAATTTATATTATAAATAATTATATCTCAATTTTTTATTTTACTCCATTCGTATATTTTATTTATAATATTTATTTTATTGATATAAATATTCTAAGTTAATTTTAGATTTTTTCAAATTTTTTTTGTATTTTATATAGTAAATAATATTTTATTTTTTAAAAAATATTCATAATAAAAATATATTGAATAAAATAAATATTTAATTTTTAATAGAACATGATAATTTTAAATTTAAATTTTGAACATCTAAAAATATATATTTTTTATTTCTGATGGCCTAAAGTTTAATCTTTTTGTAATTGTCTAAAATTCAATAAAAAATATGCTTTGTTTTTTTATCTCTTCAATAATATAATTCTATACTATATTTAATATTTATCAGTTAATATTTTATTTTTATATATAATATTAGTAAAAAATTATAAGTTTTATCTGTTATATATTTTGGTATTAGTTAAAGAAATTTTTTTGGTATTTTTATAATTATTTAAAAATGATAAAATTTGGTTATAATAAATATAAAAATTTTAAAAATGACTATTTTTTATATAATTTTATAAATTTGACTATTTTTGAAAGAAAAATTTTAAATCCCGTTATTTCCGATATTTTCCCGGTAAAAAAAGCTCAAACCCGAAAGAGGCCGGGAAACGAACCAAAAATTGGCACCTCCCCCGACTCTCCGAGCCGTCCGCCGCCACCGCCGGCCACCACTGCTGCCGGCCCCACCAGTTCGCAGACCTCACTCTCGTCGCCTTCTTCTCCCCTTGCTCCTCCCCTCCCCCGCCGCCGCCGGCGACGTAGGCGGCGGTGGCGGAGGCGATGATGTTTCGGCGGTGGGCATACAATGGCTAAGTCGTGGGTATGGAACGAAGCTTGATCCTAAAATCTATGTGTACGAGGAGAGCGAGATCAACGGGCTCGGAGCTCTGATGCGCGGGAGGGAGGGGAGGGTCTCGCCGGATTCTTGCATCAAAGGCCAGTGGGAAACTCAGGTGAGAGAGAGAGAGATGGCAATTGCTCCTTGTTCAACTCTTCTGATCGATTGAAATAAGTTGCTCGTATTTAGATGAAAGGGATGAACTAGTGATTGATTTGATGGGTGGTTACTAATAATGATCAGATTAATGTTTCACTATTTAGATATCTTTTCAGTAGCTATTTGGTGCTGTAGTTATTTCTGGGTTTGCTGTTTGAATCTGTTGCAGTCCTCCGGCTTAGGAAGGATGCCAGGGCTGGTGTTGGTCACGTCTCGATGGGAATTCATCGTTCAGATCCAAAATGAAAGATTGGAAGGAAGGAACACAGAAGAATTCAGAGGAAGAGAACAGAGATGCAGGGAGCAGAGGAGAAAATGCAGAGAAGAAAGAAAAAGAGGAAGAGTCGGAGAAGATGCAAATAATTTTTTCATTCATTCTTTTCTGTACATCCTTTCTCTTTATATCATTTCCACAATTCGAATTGATTACAATTTTTTATCACAACTACTTCAATTTCGAATTTAAAACTTTAACAACTTTTAAAAAGTTGCAATGACATTTCCCGCCAAAATGTAACCGACATTCAAATTTAATTCCGTAATATCTATATCATATATCCTTCCCTCAAAAATTTCCTTGTCCACAAGGAAATGCATTGATAAGAATTCCAAATTTTCCCAAGTAGCTTCATTCTTGGTAAGATCTGCCCATTCCACTAAGTATAAGGTTCCTCCATAATTCTGATTGGTTGCCGTAATGCTTCTAATGGCAAGATATAAAATGTGTAGTGCAGCAGATAAGACTGGTAACTTTGTGCCCACTATTTCGTTGTTTCCTAACTTCTTTTTCAATAATGAAACATGGAAGACATTGTGAACACGACAATCAATTGGCAACTCGACTTTATAAGCAACCTCTCCTATTCTTTGCAAAACTCTGTAAGGTCCATAATATCTCGGTGACAACTTGGTATGCTTGGATAGTCTACCTGAAATTTGCTTGTAAGGATGCAATTTAACATATACCAAGTCACCTATGTTGAATTCATGCTCTATGTGCTTCTTATCATACATTTGTTTCATTCTGTTTTGAGCCAACAGAATGTTAGACCTAAGAAGTTTAAGAATTTCATCCCTGGTCTTCAATTGATGATCCACCTCTGGTAACCTAACAATACCTGGAACATAACATAGTAAGGAAGGTGGAGGTCTTCCGTAGACAGCTTCAAATGGAGTGCACTTAATAGCACTATGCCAGCTGGTATTGTAGCAGTATTCTGCCCATAATATCCATTTAGTCCATTCTTTAGGTTGCTTAATCGTAAAACATCTAAGGTACATCTGTAACACTCGATTCACCACCTCTGTTTGTCCATCAGTCTGAGGGTGGTAAGCAGAACTAAAATTGAAAGATGTTCCTTGCAACCTAAATAGTTCCTTCTAAAGTTTGCTTGTGAAGACTGCATCCCTATCACATACTATCTGCTCAGGCATGCCATGTAGTTTAAAAATTGAATCAAAAAAGAGTTGTGCTACTGACACTGAGGTGTAAGGATGCTTGAGAGGAATAAAGTGTGCATACTTGGAGAGTCTGCCAACTACTATTAATATCGAAGTATTTCCTTTGGACATTGGTAAGCCATCAATAAAATCCATTGAAATTTGGGACCATATGCTTTGTGGTATAGGTAATGGTTGCAAAAGTCCTGCTGGAGTTGTGTTAATAGCTTTGTGGATTTGACAAGTTTCACAATTTTGAATGATCTGCTTCAAATGATCCTTCATTCATGGCCAGAAGAAAACTCTTCTCATTCATTTGAGAGTTTTATAATATCCTTCATGAGTGTTGTTGTGAAACTCCTTGGCAATTACATCGATGAGATCAGAATGCCTTGGTAAGTAAATCCGGTGCTTGTATAGTACCAGTCCATTGACAAGAGACCATTGAAGAGGAAGTTTTTTATCTTGAATTTGCTGAACCAATTCCTGTAGAATAGGATCAGTAGAGACAACAGTTCGTATAGGCTCGATCCATTCAGGTGTGGGAGAAGAGATTACCAAACAGCTCGATTCAATTGGAAATCTAGAAAGGGCATCAGCAGCTGAGTTTTCAGTTCCTTTCTTATATTCTACTGTAAAATCAAATCTCATTAGCTTATGCAACCACCTTTGTTGAGGATTAACTATCTTCTGTTGCCATAAAAACCTCAAGCAAGAGTGGTCACTACGAACCACAAATGGATGCCCTAGCAAGTACTGCTGCCATTTTTGTACAGAAAGAACCAAAGCCAACAACTCCTTTTTATAGGTGTACAACAACCTATTTTTTCCATGTAGAGCCTTGCTGAAATAAGCTATAGGCTATCCTTGCTGCATCAATACGGCTCCCAAACCAATGGTAGAAGCATCACACTCAATTTCAAATTTGAGGGAGAAATTAGGTAGCCTTAAGACATGTCTTGTAGTTATAGCTATTTTTAATTCCTCAAAGGCTAACTTCGACCGTGGAGTCCATTCAAACGAATCCTTCTTCAGCATGGTAGTGAGTGGCTCAGCAATGCATCCATATCCCTTTATAAACTTCCTGTAATAACCACTCAACCCTAAGAATCCTCTCAGCCCTTTGATGTTATTGGGAAGAGGCCAATTAGCCACCACTTCAATCTTTTCAGGATCCATTGCTACTTCTCTATTGGATATAACATGCCCTAAGTAGCATATCTTGCTTTTAGCATATTCACATTTCCCTTTTTTAAGAATAGGCTGTTGCTGTGAAGAATGTCAAAGGTGAGCCGAAGGTGTTGTAGATGAGACTCCATGTCAGCACTAAACACCAGGATATCATCAAAAATACAATAATGAACTGTCCTAAATGTTTATCAAAAGTACAATTCATCAAGGATTGGAAAGTAGAAGGAGCATTTGTCAAACCGAATGGCATGACAGTAAATTCATAATGTCCTTTATGAGTTTTAAAAGCAGTCTTATAGACATCCCTTCTAGCCATTCTAATTTGATGATAGCCTGACCTAAGGTCAAGTTTAGAAAAGACAACAACACTACATAATTCATCTAATAAGTCATCAATCAAAGGTATTGAAAACTTATCTTTAATTGTTTGCTGGTTTAGGGCCCGGTAATTTATGCACATCCTCCATGTTCCATCTTTTTTTTTACAAGCAATGCTGGGGATGAGTAAGGGCTTTGACTGTGTCTGATGATTCCAGTTTGTAGTAACTCCGTAACTTGTTTATCCAATTCAGCCTTCTGCAAAGGTGGATATCTATAGGGCCTCAGTGTTACTGGTTGTGCTCCTTCTTTCAAGGGAATTGCATGATCATGAACTCTGGTTGGAGGAAGTCTCGTTGGCTTATCAAACAGTTCTACATAGCTATCTAATAATGAAGTAAGATCCTGATGGGAAAAATTGATTTCACTGCACTTTGGAGGAATTTGTGATAAAGCTATCAATTGTAATAGCACTCCTTGTTTTTTTAATGGCTGCCTTGAGTATCTTCTTCGAATCCACCAATTGCAAGGGAGCTTTTTTATCCTGTTAATAATAGCTCCTTGCCCTCATAAGTAAATGACATTTGTAATTGAGAGAAATCCCATACAATAGGCCCTAATGTCCTTAACCACTGGATTCCTAAAACAATATCATATTCCTTGAGTGGTAGCAAATGAAAATCAGCTGTAAGTTGAACCCCTTGAACCACTATTGGAATTTTTTGCAAGTGCCTGCACTTCGTAGTCTTTCTCTATTAGCCACTATCACATCCAATGCTCTGGTATCCTCTGCTGGTAGCTTCAACTTAACCGCCAGTGTGGAATCTAAGAAATTATGAGTAGATCCTGAATCCACCAATATTTGAACTAATTACTTCTGGATAATTCCTTGGAATTTCATAGTTTCCGGTGTAACTTCTCTTGCTTCAGTAATTCTGCCTCGTCCATTACTTGCACATTCTCCTCTTCTTCACATTCCTCTACTTCCTCATGTACTGCTTCAATTGAAAATAATTTCTTACACTTGTGACCAATGCTGAATTTGTCGTCACAATGGAAACAAAGTCCCTTTGCTTTCCTATCCACCATTTCCTCCACTGTGAGTCTTTTTACTGGCTGTTTCCTTGCTAAAACAAAATTAGTACCATCCATTTTTGTATCTGAAGGTTCCCCTTTAGACCTGAATTCTCCTAGTGGAAATAGAACCTTCCTTTCTTTCAGTTTAGCTTCATAAAGTTTAGCAAATCCTAGGCCAGCACGAACTGAAGTAGGTTTTTGAGCCTTAACATCATACCTCAAGGTAGTTTTTAACCCCCTTATAAACAAACTAACTTATTGTTCAGGAGTAATATTTCCAGTTTTGGTAACCATCTTGATAAAAGTGGTATAATAATCTTGCACTGATCCAGATTGTCTCCAATTTGATAACTCCTCAAAAAATACATCAAAATCTGAAGTGCCGTACCTTGCTAGAATCTCTTTCTTGAATTCCAACCATGTTAACATCCCTTGCTCTTTTTTATTAAGTTGATACCACAGTTGAACTTCATCATCCAAATGATAAGAGGTGATAGGAACCTTATCTC
Source organism: Piper betle (assembly GCA_033002965.1). NCBI lineage: Eukaryota > Viridiplantae > Streptophyta > Magnoliopsida > Piperales > Piperaceae > Piper > Piper betle. Next base: position 54,100 of record JAURVB010000017.1, on the reverse strand, counting down.
TTTCAATAATGTGATACAATTCAAAATATTGTTCACACAATCCCAACCAAATAATTGGATCTTCCTTTCCATTATATCTTCTGAATTTCAGACGACCTACATGATTCAACACCCTTGGATCTCCATGATTATTTGCATTATCATAAGCATTGAAGGAAACCACCTCAGATCTCAATTCATTTCTCACCACCTCATCAACAACATCGTGCATTTTGGAAACCTCAATTCGAGTTAGTCTAGTATTCATGGAATTTATAGAGTCTTGAACCACTTTAAGCACTTTTGTACAAGCATCAATTGAATTTTGCAAGTGTGCTTGTCCAATAGCTAAATTGGTGAAATCTGGTAAAGTAGAATTTACCTCAGCATCGTTTTTCACCAGTAGATCCTTCATTGATCGTGCCTGCTCTAATACCAATTTGTTGCAGTCCTCTGACTTAGGAAGGATGCCAGGGCTGGTGTTGGTCATGTCTCGATGGGAATTCATCGTTCAGATCGAAAATGAAGGATTGGAATGAAGGAACACAAAAGAATTCAGAGGAAGAGAATAGAGAAGTAGAGAGCAGAGGAGAAAACACAGAGAAGAAAGAAGAAGAGGAAGAGTTGGAGAAGATGCAAATAATTTTTTCATTCATTCTTTTATGTACATCCTTTCTCTTTATATCATTTCCACAATTCGAATTGATTACAATTTTTTATCACAACTATTTCAATTTCGAATTTAAAACTTTAACAGCTTTTCAAAAGTTGCAACGACATTTCCCGCCAAAATGTAACCGACATTCAAATTTAATTCCGTAATATCTATATCAGAATCCGTTTTAAATGTTCTAAAATGTTGCAAAGATGGTTCCTTTTCATGCCTTGGATCGTCTTGAATTAGCCATTTCAAATGATGTTGATTAGAAAATAGAAATTCCAGTTTTTTGATCGTGTGTCTGGTCTGCACTGTTTTGTTGTTGTGGAAGAGTTAGTTTCTAGGAAAGCTTCCATTACTTTAGTTTGTCTGAATCAAGATATTTGGTGAGCTCTAAGGTTATTACGATAGATTTTATTTTACCCTGAACTGAACGGTGTTGATATCATATGCTGAAGGTAGTATCTTATTTCCATTTGACTTGGCACATTGGGTTGAATGTCCATGACAGCCTCTTTTTAGGTCAAAATTCACCGGCTTTTGCTGAAGTCCATGTTCCGAACTATGAAGAAAGAGGAAGCAAATTTGTTTTTCGTCCCATCTTATGTCAAATGTGTTCGTATGATGGGTGGTCTCAATGATAAGGAGATAACCAAACATATGTGAAGGTACTCATGAAGATGAGGGATATCATTTTATGTTGAAAGAATTCTTTTTTATTAAAAATATCTTGAGCGTTTTCATTTCATCTGAGTGGAAGTGGCTAGTTGAGTCTAATGCCATATTTTCGCCGATCAGGAGGCCGTGATCACAAATTTGTCTTCCCCAGGTAAATTATTCTTTAATTGATAAAAGTTGATCTGTTACTAACACATGTGCCAGAAAAATGATAATATAAGAGGCCAAGGCATGAGCTTGGATGTCATCAAGAATAATCCATAGAATATTAATTTTTATTTGCTCTGTAAGAATGCAAAAATTATTTTGGAGGAAATATGATTATGTTATCTACCTGATTTGGGTGTTCAGTTAGAACTTTTTTATTTGGTCAAATTGCTGTTAATTAATAACTTATTTACCATAAGAGTGTTTCATATTCAATGATTGTTTTTTCTCTTACATTGCAGTGGTGCTGGTGCTCATTTATTTCGTTCTTGGGCTACATACTTGAATCGATCCATCATTCTTACACCTGAGGTACTGTCTATAAGCTCTTCATACAGCACTTAAGTATCTTTGTAATTTGCTAAATACGTGCTAAGTTGTTCTGCAAATTGCAATCAAGTAGATTTCATTGTGACTATGATACTAACTGGTTCTGACATGATTCTTAACCCAGAATTCCAATATATTAAATTTCTCTAACATACGTCGCATAGAGAGTTTTTCAAGTTCTGTCGGTAACTTAAATATCTAATTCCCGTTTTCTGTCTAAATTATTTTGGCTTTTGCTGCCATTGAAGATAGGTGGCAATCATTTGTGCCAAAATTGGTGCTTGTAAGCCTGGAACAACTCACATCGTTTCTGTACTTCAAGTTTCTAATCGCAATAGCACGACTCTAGGTCATTGTCAACCTCTCACAACAATGCTAGCATTCTTCTTTCTAAACTCTTAACAATTTGAGCATTATTTACAGTATTTTTACTACTAAAATAAATCAAATGGTTATTACTGGATATGCTTTTTTATACTTTTTCATGCCATTTTATGATAAAATTATGATGATTTTTGTTGTTTTGTTTGGACAGGATGATCGGACTGATAAGAGAGACTCCAGTGCTTTTAACACATGGAAAGATATCATTATTCCTCGCAATGTTGATGATGGAATGACTAGGTTCGACAGTGAAGCTGCAGTTCAAAATTTTGCCCATGTCGAAGAGAAAATATCTTGCAAACTTTTTGGGTCGGCCTCAGGGAAAGGTTGGTCGTCTTCAACTGGTGGAGCTTGTTAAGAAGTTCCCAGCTAAGGTTTGCTTTTGTATTCTTGGTTTTTTTCCATAATGATGCAGACGTGGAAGCTAGTATTTTGCAATCTAGTCGGATGTTGTTTTTATTTTAATTTTTGGTTTCATGTCAGACCTGGATGTACATGCAACTAAATAAGACAGAATTAAATGTCGGATAATGTAAACAATCCACATAATTTTTTCTGCATAATTAATTTTCGTATGGAATATTGGTGCCATAAAAAACTTGGGATCTCCAGAAGTGAAGTTCAGTGGGCCTGACAAGTTTGGAAGAATTGAATATTTCCAGCAAATTCGCAATACCAAATTTTGTCTAGCTCCTCGTGGTGAGTCTTCACGGACTCTTCGATTCCACGAATCCTTTTTGTGGTAACTCCCTCTTCCACTCTTTCACACAGCCATGCGCCCTACCTATCACGTATGAGGGTTATGAACACACATACCACAACGCTCACATTTATTTATTTATTTTGTTGGAACAAATGGTTGTCTAAGATATGAGTTCCATGAGCAGGAATGCTGCTGGATATTTTATCGGATCAAGTAGAATTGCCATTTCAAAATGTGATTGACTACACTCAGATTTCAATCAAATGGCCTGCTACTTGGATAGGCCCTGAGCTCTTCGTCTATCTACAATCCATACCCGGTGGTGTATCCTCTAAATGATCATGGTTTTGAGTGTTTTTTAATAGTGTTTTGGAAGTCCATAAAATTACATATTTTCTTGCAGATGAAGAGATTGATGAACTAATTGCCCGCGGCAGAAGGCTGAAGTGCATGTGGGTTTATGCTGCAGAAACAGAGCCATGTTCGGCAATGCGGGGCATTTTGTGGGAACAGCAACGAAAAGTGAGGCGCTTCCGCCAATCAGCAGAGACATTCTGGCTACACAATGGGTCTATTGTAAACCTCCATTTCGTTACCTTGATGTATTTAAGGAGCTCCTACTTTTTTGATTTGTAATGTATATGTTCATAGCATTCAAATTTTAATCTAGTATTTTCTGCAAGCATCTAGTACGAAAACTTTTGAGCTTCCAGCAAGGTGAACACCAACATCGAGCTTCCTTCAAGGTATTTAGTCACATGGACGTTATCCAATTTGGACATCTCTAGACAGATTTTATCAAGTGCTCAAAACCTACAAACACGACAGAGAAAATATGGTTGAGAGGTAAATTGTAAATATATAAAGACAGAAGATTGCGCTTGCTTAGTCTGGTGAACTCGTTAATTCTGATCCTTGCAGGTTTGTCATTCTTCTCACGTCCTCTTTGTTAACGCCAGAGCTTTTAACCAATCTGTTAGGTAACAGATCTCATACTTACAGAAGACAAATTGCCCTCCAGAAAAGCAGAAAAGCTCGTGCTGCTGCAACCTTTCTGATCACTTTCCGGTTGGTAATTGCTTCATCCATTGGAATATGTTTGGTGATACAAATAGGTCGTTCCATTCCATCTACCAGAGCCTGCTGAGATTGGGACATGTGACGGATGAGAACAGGTGGGCCTATGACCAATTGTTGTGAGGATGGGGACCGATCAATGTGTAATGACGGGAAAGAAATCCGTCGGAAATCAATTTTATTGCGGTTCACTCTTACACCACCAAATTGCTTGCTAACGTAAAATTATTATGCCAATATCACAACATTCCTCCCCTGGTTAGTTGGGTGTCCATGAATTCCTTCTGATGGCCTGATGGCCAAAGCTCTGTCTTCAAAATGAGAGGAATTTCGACAAAAAAAGAGAGGAGTTTTTTTCCATTGGGAATCTGTTTGAACGAGTGAGTGATGTTGTCACTGCTTTGTCCCATGTGTTGCCTTGTATCTGATATATATATATGTACTAACTTGCAGTGCTTGCCAAGGACTGATATCTCCAGGTAGCAGAGCCAACTTTATACTCAAAAGGAATTTTAGATTGTTTTGGTGCCTTTTTGGCCTTTTGTCTTGGGTGTTAGCTAATAGTTGTGTTTTATCTGAATGCTTTAATCAATTATCAAAAGGTTGATTTATTAAACCTTCCATTCTCAAGAGTAGTCCGCCTGATATTTAATTACTTCTGCACTTCGGCCCGCTGAAAGGCTGCAAAATTAGTACTCAAATAATGGTGGTACGAGTTATTTTAGTAGCCTCAGAAATCAGAGTCAGCAAGTCATGTAATGAGATCTATTCACTTTTTTGACGAAGGATTTAATTTCTGCCTCGCGGGTGCTTTTCAACAATTATTCGTCGCCTCACATCAGATTGAAAAGTTACTGTGCCAATAATGTAAAGATGCTCGGATGAAGCAGTTTTCCAGCTCGCCGAGGTTGTTTTTACCAGATTCCAAGCAGCTACTCATTTGCTATGACCCGTGGGTAAAAGATCAATCCAATCTTGGTTCGCCCTTTTCTTTGATGAACAGGTAATGTATGGTAGTCAGTTCACCTAGATCCTACCATTTTTCTATGGAATGCCACCACCATTTGGTAATGTAATGGAAGAATAAATTGTTCGGAATTGGACCCGAGTTCAGTCTACTGTTAAAAATGCCAAAACCGTTATTTTCAAATATCTTGAAGAGAGATTCTTATATTATATACAAATTGTGAGGTAGCAGCAAATTGATTCTTTCGCCACTTCTTCTTTTGCAGCCGAGTATTACGACAAGACACTACTACGAGGAGGAAGAGATCTCCGGCCAGAATGAGGCGATAGCTTGCAGAGAAACATCCAAAATAACCAAGTAGCTCCTGAACCCTGAAACCTGCCTTCAAATATTTTCTTTCTGGGACGAGTGTTTAAGCATCGAGTTAGTTATTATGGAATTATACTCATTTCATACATTCACTAATTCTTTATTCCGTTAATGACTAGTTTGTCAACAGCGGCGGCATCATGAAAAAGAACATCCATATCTATTATATTTACCAGGCTACATTATGGTCAGGGACTAGGGGTTACAACAAAGAAGGGAATAACAAAACAGAGGAAAACGAAAGTGAAAGAATATTCATTTGTCTGAAACATCTCTATCCACAATTCAAATGGGGGGTAGTTGCGTGTTTTCTTTTTGTCTGTCTTTTATGCTACTCTTCAGGGGTTGAAGATCATGTCGCCACACTTGCACTTCCAATTCATGGGCTTGTAGTTGGTGTGGTCTTCCCTCTCGAATTGATGGTGGTCACTGTTGAGGCGTGCCTCTTCATAGCTTGAGGCCCCGCAGGAACCTGCACGGGCTCACAGCGGCCACAGGTTCCACAATCGTCTCTCACAAGCAGGTGGCCTGGAACCAATTCTTGCTCTTAGAAGGATCTCTCCTCTTCTACCACCTACGATAAACCAACAGAGATGATTTAGCTCATTTGTTCGCAGAAACCATCCTAAAGAAAGACGAATAAATTGCCAAGTAAATTAGTGGATAAATACTCACCTCCCTGTTACAACTGAGGCTTTTGACATGTGTGCTTCTCCTGCTTCAAACGTTACTCTTGTCAGCGCTCTTCCTGTACATGGGGGAAAAAGATGCAAAAGGAAAAATCAGTTCAACGTACGTGTACATAGAACCAGTTTCATAAAAGAAGCAGAAAGAACCGGGAATTCATATGCTTACCTTCTACCACCAAATTCTCCGAGCTTAAGTTCCATTCGGCTAGGATGATCACCATCAACAGTAAACAAGATAATCTATGAGCCCAGCCGAGAGAGCCAGAAAAAGCCATGTGAGTTTTTTCAAATGCAGTAAGAGGGAGATATGGAGATTGCAAGGCCAGCTGAATAAGAGCAAGAGGACTTCTACAGGAACATAAAAGATATTGGAATGGAATGGTTTAAATAACGGAGGAGGAGATAGAGACTAGCTAGAAGGGAGGAAGAAGAGGGACAGATTGGGATTGGAGAGAATCTGAAAAGCCTGGTGTCCTACAAAATCAACTATCAACCAAATGATCTCCAATCTCTGCATGGAAGAACCAAAGGACGACAGGCAGCAGTAGAGCTCGAAAAGAAGAGAAAGAAAACGGCCCTCACACTGGCCAGCATCGATGTATGAGCCACTCAAACAGCAATCACAAGCAAGGAAAAGATGCAAGAAGCCGCCATGGACAAACAACTATGTGAGCTACACAGATAGAGTCGTAGACATGGACAAAGAGGTGGTAAGGGCATGAAATGGGGTGAAGAGCAGATCGAGTGGAGTCGCTCTCTTGCTTCTCATGCATTTGTTTTTTTGTATTAAGAGCTGTGCTGCTTCTGGGACTTCCTTGTAATGGTTGCTCTGAACATTCCCAATCGAACACGCCAAATCCTTCTGGGCGAGGTGAGGAGGCATATATACCTACAACTGTGTCAGAATCAAATGCTTTCTTACATACTCAAAAGCCAGAGATCTCATCTCACATTGGTTTTATGCATATTAATCTGCTGCAAAACATTGTAGTTAGTTCACATAAAAACTATGCTCCTACCAAGGCCACCATTTTTGATCAATCTAGAAGGCAATCCTGACATATCCCAGCTCATACCTATGATCTCAGACATCTGTAATCTATATGATATTAGCATTTAGCCAGGTTACGTTTTGGTTTCTCTATAAAACAATTTCTTAACTTGTTTTTCTTGTCTTCTTCGCTTGCAACCGAGACGCTAGCTTGGCTTATTAGCTGGCTCGAGACGTTCTGTTCATACTAGTGGCTAGCTAGGGATCCACAATTCCACTGCTTATTCACTCCATCTATCGATCTCATGTATTCTGGCTAATCATGCAAGAACCGCGAAGTAACTGGCTCGCGTTCATGCACTGGCCGTAAGCTAAACAAATGGCCTACACGTATAATTTAACTTCATGCTTTTAATACGAGCCTTATATACACAATCTATATTTTAACTCAATCTAATATTTTCAATGCTTTCATTTTAATTATAAAAATAATTATAATAAAAATTAATTTTAACATATTATTAAACTAATGCATTTTTAAAAATCTAAAAAAGATCATATGGATGTTAAAAGGATATGTTTTTCAACCTCCTACACATTTACTCTACTTTTTATAGGTAAAAGCTTTGTTGTATTGGACCCACTAAAAGAGGTCTGTTAGATATATAATTCATATTATTCTTGTACGAGGTGTGTGTTCCCCTTAATTTTTTTATATAGCGATTCTTTTCTATCTCTCTCTTTATATATATATATATATATATGTTTACTCTTCTCATGAAGGCTAATAGTCGATCCAAAACAACGTCAAACATGCCACATGGCTTGCAGTGACAAGCAAGTTTCAATTAGAAATTAAAGAAGAGTTGTGCTATGCACATTTTTAAAATTCACTTTTTTAATGACGTCATTGCTTTCCAAACGTAGGGACTATTAAATACTCTTATAAAAATAATGTGATCTTTCAAAGTAAGTTTTAAATACAAATAATATTTTTCTTAAAAATATCATATTGAGTGATGATCCTTGCCAATTTTACGACGGCCAATAACTTAGCATACGACAGATCATATATAGTATAAACTTAGTTCGAAAATTTGAGCCGAATATTAATCCAGTGATCAATTGGTCACGATGGAGTGGAATAATGCTTCTGGAGCTGGTTCCAATGAGAAACAAATCAAAGTCCATGTATATAGTTGAAGCAACCTGGATTACATGTTTCTCTGTTAAATCCCATCAGCTTAGGGTTCAGAAACAATATATTACTTATATTGTCTTAAATTATTATTTTCATTTCCTTGTAACTAAGAAGTTCGATGATGCAATTTATGGGTGTTTATCATTTAACTCGTAGTCGGACATAATCAGCCTTATAACCTTTGTCAATTTGTAGTTATACCATGGAGTATAAGTTGGAAAGTATTTGGCCAACGACGCAAATGTAAGAATGTTGAAGGAAGACGTAGAGTAGGGCTATATATGCGGAGCGGATATTGGAGAATAATGGAGATTGAAAATATGTTTCTATAGAAGACAAAATTGCGTGGATATTATTCAACTTTTAGAAGGTCGATTCTCATTTTATACGCAAAGTGATTATAATGTTTGAACCATAGTTTTAAAACTTTTTTGATTAAAAAGTTCTTTTGAGTCAATTTCATTTGGTAACTTGCCTAGTTAAACTCAATGGATGACTACATATTGATTGACTTTATAATTTATTTTTAAATTAAGCCATAAAAGTTATCAAAACATATTATACATTTTTAAAATAGTTAAATTAATATTTTGAAGTAATGTAAATCATATATTTATTAATTTTAAGGGTAAAAGATCAATATACATTCATTTCGTTCAATTATCTTTTTACATAATTAAAAGATTTAATATAGATGGCTCCAATTAACCTTCGAATCGACTCCACTCCGTGGCATGTCAAATTGAGTCTGAATTTTAAGTTTTTAAATTACAAATCGGTGCCATCAATCTTTATAATTAATTTCAATGCATGATCAATATATATCAATAATCTGGCACGTGTGTACTCATGCATGTAATTAACCCTATGAAGAGGGCTGGACAGAGCAAATGTTGGGTACGTGAAATTATCAATATCTTTAGGTTTCATCAATATTCATGTCTTCTCATGTGATGTTCTAATGTGTTCTTACTTCTAATAACTGAAGAATTACTTAGAAGACAAAGTATCCGATGCCCATGCATCATGAACTAATATTGAATACATATACGTAGACCAGTACTAGCTACATTTTACAGATCCCATAAATAACTTATTGAATACATATACGTAGACCAGTACTAGCTACATTTTACAGATCCCATAAATAACAATGCTTGCTGCAGCCGTTTATATACCCTTTTCATAAAGCATGCAGTCCATTATGGAAGAACAAGATTTATCAGTTTTGCATATTATTATTTTTGTGGTATGTACATCCATATTTTATAAGATTTATACATTACATTACTGCCCATATATATATACAGCTTAATGCTTGTCATTCAAAATATAATCAATATATTAAATGGTTCATAGTAAAATTTAAATGATTAGCTCGTGAAAAATGAGTTGTTCACGTCATTGTACATGCATGATTCCATATAAATCTTATCCGTCAAACTATATGTTTTCGCCTTTTTTTGAAGGGATCTTCACTTTAATTTTAGCTAGCGTGCGAGGTTTAATTAATTTTATTTAATTTTAGTGCGTGGATTCAAAACGTTCTTCGTGTATGTTCATACAAATTCTGATCTTTTTTCTTATCATGCCTTTACTTTGAGCCAAGCAGGTGCATATCTTAGCCTTGCAAGATCGCTAACGGTGTGATGTGGTTTAATCGCTTCTTCACATAAAATATACAATTGCTATTAACCCATGTATTGCATAAGCGAACTATCCTATTTCCTTCTATCTATACTAACATCGATCCTCCATTAAATGATCGATCTTTAGATCTTTTATAGTTACCCTTGTGATCAGTACTTGTGAGAGTTGAAGCATCATATCAATTCAATATGGAAGGTGACAAGGCAAAGGAATTAAGGGAGCAAGCTGCCGTAGACGATGCTCTATTTCAATTCTCCACATTTGCACCGGCCTGCAAGGAGGGGAAGAAGAAATCACTGAGCAGTGAGTTGAAATTGAAACCCATGAAAGAGGTCTCTGGTGTGCCTAGTTCTACCTCGGAGCAGGGTAACAGATCACACCAAAGCATCAAAGAACACGCGGATATGGCTCAAGAGAGGATGCTGGCTCAAGAGAGGGAGGTGTACAAAGCCCGAATAATGAATCAAGTAAAGGAGAATAATGGCATATTCATCACAAAGATCGAGTTCGCAAGGGATTTTTGGCAAAGATGGTAAAGGAGAGAGCATGAAAACTCCTACTTTCCACTTTAGCATGGAAGCTGCCGAGGTTCTGCAGGGTAAGCTACTAAAGAGGAAATAGGTGGCAGCTTGCCGATCAAAGGGTGAACATGGGCTACAAATTGTTTGTGTGTTCTCTCAAGAGGATGCATTCGTGCTTCAGTTGAAGGTGGATGAGAAGGGAGGATGGGGGCTGCTAATTGATAATACTAATTGGCAGTTCATAAGGCCACAGATAATTCCTCCTGGTAATCCGGGTATGAGACTCTGAGCATTCAGGAAACCGAACGAAGGCGTTCTGTTACTGTTCTGGCCACCCAGATGGAGTGTGAACTCTATTAATTTTACGGGAAAGAGAAAGCTGCCTCCTCTGCCGCTGAAGGCCCCTCCACCACGCGACAAAGGAACCTCCGGCGACAAGGGTTCAGTGCAGCGATATTCTGGTTGTCAAATTTAGTTAACTAGTGCGTCGCTTGGGATCTATATATATATATGCATGGAGTAGTTTATTTAGTTATTATGGATAATGTTGATGAGGAGATAGCAGGGTACTGTTGTTTTCTCTTAGTTGTTGATGTTTTAGCTGAGAATCGAAGAATAAAAATATAGAGTTCCCACGATATTTTTTATGCTGATCTTGGGTCTTCATTAGCTTGTTTCATTTAATGCACTCAAGAATTCGTTTCAAATACGTAGTCGTTCCTACGTGAACATGATTTAGGATTGGTGAATGGTAATTGCCCAAACGCAAAGGTGATACGTATTCAATGTCAAACTTCTTTAACATGTTGAGGCCTGGCTAGATAGGACTTATGTTCAACCAAAGGGGACTTGAAGAATTAAGAATTTTTTGTTATTTTTCAGATACTGATGAAAGGTATTGTGCTAACACCGAAAATATTATTGTAAGTTTCAGCTAGCGTAATATGGAATTGGCCATTAGTTTCGCGTTTTCACAAACTATCACTGGTTTCCTTGAAGAAAAAACATTACCACTAACTAGCATATATCATAATTTTCCTTTTCAACTATGCACCAGCACAGTAATGCAGGAATTAAGAACTCATGGTACTTGCCAGCAGAACTAATTATATCATTAATATTGTATCATATAAATAATTTTCTTTTCATGTAAGTACCGGATTAGAGTTGCATCAATAATATTACCTCTTCGTTCTAACCGCCTCCCATTAGATACATCACATGAATGAATAGTAGTCTATTATACATGCAAACAACGCATGCATATATATATATATATATATATATATATATATATATATATATATATATATATATATATATATATATATAAACATTCAATAGACGGACATCCTCGTGATCTGTTTATATATATGCAGTATACATATGTATAGATGTTCTATTTAGGCTTAGTACGTTTACATGCTGCCAATATCTCAAGATCTAGTTCTCCAATAGCTACCCGAGTGTTTTTTATCAATTAGTTGGAGCTGCTTCGACATGTAAGAGGGTGGGGTAGTGGGAAAAAATCAACCAGCTGCATGATTATAATGACATCACTAGCTTCCTGTTCGTCCAATAAAACCGACGGGGAGAAGGGGGCCACTGTCATGACTAGGGTGGACGCGGACGTCCGAATTGGTCCGTCCGTTCAAAGTCCGAAGTATGTCCAACCGAATTTGACCGAATTAAAACAAACCAAATATAAACATTTCTTTATCCAACCGAATGTCCGATATTTTACATCAATAATATAATATTTTCAACATTTGTAAGGCTAATATTATAATTTATAAAAATTTTAAAATATAATATACAGTAAATTAATTAAGTTCATACATAAAATTGATATTTAATATCTTAAATAACAAAAAATGGCATACATAGGATAAAAGTCACTCTTATTATAAGCCATAAATACTTTGAGAGTTAAGACCTAACAATCTCACTCTTGTGTGAAATGACATAAAAAGATGACAAGTAAAGTCAATGATGAAACATCCAAAATTTTAATTATATCGCCAATAGTATATGATGTTTGTTTTGCAAGAAAGCATCTGTTTTCATGCAAATGTGAGTGAACAATTAATCAGGTGTGTTAGTTTCATTCTTTAATAAGTACCAACGTCTCAAGTAACAAAACATTTTGAAGAAAAAACAGATTCGAAAACTACGACTTTAAACAAGCTAAAGTTTGGTATAGAAAACAACAAGCCAGATTTTATAAATTAATCTCAACAACAATTTCACCATCCTTCACTAAAATGAGCTGTCAAAACAATATAAGCAATATTTTGTGAAAATGTCTAAATATTATTGGTAAAACTAATTTGACTTTTAACTTTTTCCAAAATGTCAAACACATTTTTTTCTCCTTTTCATAAATTCCAAGACAATCTCTTGTAATTGTTCTCTTACAAACCATCACAAATTGCGGTTGCAAGTTATTAACCCACCTTTTAAATCCTTCATGTTCCACAATTAAAAATGAATACTCATACAAGATAATTGCCTCGGCCAATTCTAATCTACTCCTTTCTTGATCAAATTTCCAAATTTCTATTTTATTGTCTCCATTCTTTTTCACTCTCATCTTAAAAATTTGTTGCACAATATCACCACTTATATTTTTTGTCCTCTTCATTTTAAAATTAGGGCATTTCCCTTCAATATGTCTCCATAAATGAGTAATTCCATAATTTCTGGTTCCCTCAAATTTCTTTTCACAATAACGACAAATAGCAAATGTTCCATTCTTCTCATATTTCTCATCAAAATAGGCCCATATACCGGATGCCATTTTCTTTTTCTTTTGATAATGCACCATCTAGAGATTCTCCTTCTTTAGCAATCGAATTTTTGTTATCTTTTCCATCTCCACTTTGTTCATTTATATTTAGTAATGAACTTGCATGATCCATCTGTGAAAAAAATATCGAATTATAAATATAAAATGTCATAACTAGTATAAATCAATTCTATTTATAAAAGTGGTATCAATAAATATTATTAATTGACACTTTGACAGTATCTATTCTTTCCAAGATGCAAACTTCCTTCACCAAACGATTGCATAAATTTTTATAGCTCAATCACTGCACAATTTTGTTAGTATAAAATTTTTTTACATTATCATCCAAGTATAAATAATCTAACCTTATAAAATAATAAGAATTAATCCTAGATATAAGATAAACTAAATTTAGGATAAATCAAGTGATATATATACGGCGGCAACGGGCGGCGGTTCGGCAGAGGCAGGGCAGACGAGGGAGGCAGTGGCGGATGTTTAGGGTGGCGGTCCGGTAGAGGCAGGCGGCGGCGGAGGCTGGAGCGGCGGAGGCATGAGCGGCGGATACAGGGCAGCCGAGGCAAGCGACGGTGGATTTTCACACGGCGCACAGAGGGTGGCGGAGATATGAGCAGAGGGTGGCGATCCGGCGGAGGCAGGCGGTGCAAGCTAGGAGCGGAGGAAGGTGGCGGCGGACATAGCGTGCAAAGGGTGGTGGAGCTGAGGTGTGCAGTCGCAACGGTGGCAGTTTGGCGGAGGCAAGGGGAGGGTGGGTGAGGGTGGCGGAGGGCTGGGGAGGGCGGCGGCAAGAGGCGGTGGTGGCGTATGAACAATGTTTTCTTTCTTAGGGTTTAGAAGTTAGTTTTTATTTCGGACCGTCTACGGACATTGCTCGAGCCCGACGGACAAGTTAGACATTAACTCAGTAACTTGTCCGACATCCGTCTGACCGATGCCCACCTCTAGTTGTGACATCGTTTTATATCCACCGTAGAGCCGTGGGAGAGGATAATGGACACCAAACGGCTGCATGCTCCTCACCGGCGATGCAGTGTTTTTATGCTCGTCACCGTTGAGCTCCGGTTATCAGCTAATACAAGATCAAATCTGGCCCAAAGTAGAGTGGACTTCCTTATCCTTCTAATTCCAGATGCTCTCCTCACTCTTCGCATAAATAAAATAAAATATAAATAAAAGGGTATCTCATTCTTGTTAAACGCATTTGACATGCACGATAATGGTGGTCAAATCTTGTGTTCATGACATGCAGTAAATATCAATTAGTCTGGCCACTGTCAATAATATATAGTCATTACCCCAAAAAAATTTCCACGTAGGTATAAGATAGAAAATATTTCCACAATCGGGATCTAAGAATAAATAAAGAAAAATAAGGGGGCCCTTCTATAAAATCCAAAACCCCTACCCCCACCCGCCGTCCACCCCGCGTGGAAGAAAAGCATAACCAACCTCAATCGACCTGATCAATGCGCGAATTCATTCCCTTTTTTGGGGGGCCAATTTGTGCCTACGGATCATTGCAAGCAATCTTCATCGGAAAGTTTGAATTTTTCCTTTTTTTCGACTGTGTTTTCGGCGTAATCGACAAGGTCTTTGGCGAGATCGGGGAAGATGAGTTTCCTCTTCGGCAAGAGAAAGTCCCCCGCTGGTAATTCTTTGTTTTCTTTTAACAATTTAGTTCCGATCGTTGATTAATCTTCTCGTTGTTAACGTTAAAATAAAAAACGAGTCTTAATTGCTGTTATAATTTGGTTGTTTTAATCTCAGTTTACTGTTACACAGTTTTGCTGTAATTATCTTAATTGTATGCTGCCTAATTTGTTTGTTCTCTCTCTGTGCTACATGCATAATTTAACTGTATTTATTTATCTCAATTTTCGAATTGCTTGCTATGGTTTAGCGCTTGAGATTCTTGGGGTAAATAAACTAGTTTTACGGGGATAAATCGTGCGAAATTGGGCGGTGGATCTTGTAATGATTTTTTTGGTATCAGGGATGATTTCTGAACTCGATTATGTTCTGCTCTTTGTGGCTTTTCAGAGCTTTTGCGGGAGAATAAACGTATGCTGGATAAGTCTATAAGGGAGATAGAGAGGGAGAGACAAGGTTTGCAAGCTCAAGAGAAGAAGCTTATTGTGGAGATTAAAAACTGCCAAGCAAGGGCAGATGGTATCCATCTTCACTTTCCTTTTCACAAAAGTTGTTTTGCATTTTTCCTTTCCTGCTTCGCGTTATAGTTGTGATAACCAGAATCATAAGTTTTAGATGGTTGGATTCATAAGCTTTCACTTAAGTTGCTGAAAGGAATTGGTTTTACTTGATTTGATTTTTTTTTAAGTTTAAAATCTTTCGTATATGTGGACGCTAGGTTTGATAAGCATTGCTGGCATTGGATGCCTCTGTAGTGTTCCTTGCCTTGGAGGTTTTTAATAATAGAGGAATTTTATGTGGAAATAACTGCTGTTTATAGCGTAGTTTAGGACTTCGTTTCCTTAGTATATTGTCAACTCTTAATGACTTTAGTTCCTGAATTTGATTATGGATTTATGTTTCAGGGGGCTGTGAAGGTGATGGCTAAAGACCTTATCAGAACAAGGCACCAGATAACCAAATTTTATGCACTTAAATCACAGCTTCAAGGAGTGTCCCTAAGGATTCAGGTATCATGCAGCTCTGCTTTTTGTGGGTTTGCTTGAAGGTTATTGTAGTATAATATTTCTCTAAACTACAAAGTGCAAACAACCATCAGATTACATTTTTTTTGAAATATAGCTTTAAATAAATATCTGTGGGAGGTCTCAAGAGTCATTTCATAATTTGTGTTGGAAACTTCTTGTGTGCCGAGCCTTTGATTGGGTTTTTGTTGCAAAGAGCATATATTTAAAGTTGCTGTACTTCAGCCATTTCGCCTTGGGTGTGGAGTGGTTCTCCTCGGCATTGGTCAGTTGCTTAAATTGAACATTTGTACCATCAGCTGGTAGATATATTTGGTGGGTATATTTATTATCAGATGGCTTTTTGACTTTTATACTGGATTTCCGTGATATCGTTAGTGATGTACCTAGCATTTGGACTGCTTTAGCTGTGTTAACATATTTTTAGAGAGTTCCTAGATTAGTTTGACTTGTCTTGATGCCCAAGTTGGATTATTTATTCTTGCAGACTTTGAAATCTACACAAGCAATGGGAGAGGCTATGAAAGGAGTCACAAAGGCTATGGGCCAGATGAACAGACAAATGAACTTGCCAGCATTACAGAAGATAATGATGGAATTTGAGAGACAAAATGAGAAGATGGAAATGGTGACCGAGGTGATGAATGATGCCATTGATGATGCACTGGAAGGAGATGAGGAAGAAACAGAAACTGAAGAACTTGTTAACCAGGTTCTTGATGAGATTGGCATCGACATTGATGCACAGGTTACTTTCGTCTTTCTCTTTGTTTATGATGTCTACAAGCTTTCATTGTACAATCTTTTACGTTTATTTCTTGATGCCACTTTGTGCAGCTTGTAAAAGCCCCATCATCTGCTGTTGCTGCACCTAGTTCAACCAATAAAGTTGCGCAAGCTGAAGGATCAGGAATTGACGATGGTGGAATAGACACTGATCTACAGGCAAGACTAGATAATTTGAGAAAAATGTAGTTTGTGCTTACTCGTGGTCCGTCCTTCTAGTGACGAGTTTGAAACACATGATCTGATAAATATTTCTCAATGTTTGCGCATGATAATAGTTACTGACAAGATATGAACTGCCATCCAATTTTCTTGTTCTTGTGAGTATTTTAAGTATTTGAAGCCGTTAACATAAATAATGCACTAATACGTGCTGATGTGATGACTGATGAGGGCTGTGTTTCTTATACAGTTATGAGGTGAGGATGAATACGATGTATATTTCACGTTAATCATGATTATGTGTTTTAGATATGTATTGAGATTTTAGGGTGAATTAATGAATGAATAATATGAAGTGGTCTCAACTTGTCTACTGATTTGCTTGAATATTTTTTGACACCACGATTGAAGAATGAATCAGTTCCTACTTCCTAGTGAGGTTCAAACTTTAATGAGGAAAATGCAAGTATTGAAGCAAGGCAATTTTTTAATTTTTTCACATCGGATATTATTGGCGGTCTGAAATGACAGATTGGAAGGTTTATTACCTGCGAAGATGTAAGCCAACCGAGGAAAGGATATATTTTTTGTGTAATAAGATGCCAACAAACGTGGCACTCGTCATCGCTCGTCTCTGCTATTTCCATAAAAGAAAGTAATTGATATCAATTACAAATTTTAGAAACTTTATTTTTATGGAGCAATTTCACGTTGAGGTTCAGTAGTGGATGCATAAAATTTGGGCCATACGTTATCATCAGTATGCTATCATCAAACTGATTTCACTTGAGTTCATGAAATACCATATTGCGCAAACAAACAACAAACTTAAAGCCCCGAAAGTACATAATTATATTTCTGAATTGAGGAGGTAAAGAGGCACATATATTTTAATACCGATGGTAAATAAACATGATAAAAGAATCACAAATAGCATCTGAAATAAGATAAGGCATGTTCCCATCAAAATGGGCCATCACGATCCAAGCAAGCCCATCAATCCAACTTCGCCACTTAATTGCCAACACTTGACCAGCCCATCATAAGATGACCGATATTACACTGTAATAACCTGTGGGCCCCTTCAGGATGGGCGATTTTGCGGCTAAACTCTCACCGTCCTTCAAATTCATGTGGGACCAGAAGTTCATGTGACGACATTCGACTGATCGGTCGAAATTGCCCTGTTGTCTTTGGACCCACAGTTGCCCCTGACATAGGGCGTCTGTAATTTATGATCCGAGACTGGGAAATGAGCTTCCAGATTTTTGAGGGAATTGTGTGATCAATACGATTATACTACAATATTTGAGTGGGACACCACACCGAAATTTTAATTACAAGCTCTCTTGAAAACAGGACACGTGTACACCACGTGTCAACTATACAGTGGCTTGGCTTCTCAAAATAATGTAAATTTTATGTATTTGATCATTTAATTGGGGAGAACTCGATCGGCTATATATATATATATACGTATCATATGATATATATATATTTATTTATTATACTTGCAGTGCTTTCATGTAAGAGATTATTACTTGTATGGTTGGGAATCGGTCAAAACAATTGAAATAGTCATTATCTAGATCAGATGGCATTTATTAGGTAGAGTAGATATTGAAGTACAAATTATCAACTCTGTTTTATGATATAATAACTAAACAATCTTGGATTTCAGATTTTCCATCTTACAAGTTATATATTACGAGTAAAATATCTTAATTAGTCAATCTCTAAATTAATTTTATTTGCAAATATAATCATATACCTAACTTTTTTATTGCGCTAAATAGAAAGTTAATTTTTTATCAATCGTGATGTTGGTTCGTTTGTTTTGTTTAACCATAGTTTTAAAACTTTTAGAGTCGACTCTAAAACTCTTCAAGTTAACTTTACTTCGAGCTTATGAAGTCAAACTCTCTTGATGACTCTAAATTAATTGATTTTATAATTGACTCTCCAAATTTAGTAATAAAAATCTTCAAACTATATCATCTTTCTTATAGATTAGCTAAATCAATATTTTTAAATAATGTAAATTATATATTTATCCATTTCAAGCGTCAAAAATTTAGTTTATACAAATTTTATATTTTTTTATTTACATAATTAAAAAAATAATAACTTCGAATAGGTTTAAAATCGACTCAAAGTTGACTTCACTCTTATGACATATCAGGTCGAGCCTGTGTTTTGAGTTTTAAAACTATAATTTAACTTGAACAAAGACGCTTATATAAAACATTAGAGCATTTTGTATTTAGTGGGAATAATTGGCTATAGAAAATTTTCAATATTCCCTGTTGCCTTTATTATAATAATATATATATATATATATATATGAGCCCGTTTTTACTGTGCTCAAGCACAGGTAAGTTACCTGTGCTTGAGCCATCCAGCCGTTGGATTCAAATCCAACGGCTGGATAAAAAAAAAGGTTGGGGCGGCGCGCCGCCGCCCCGGCCGACGCGTCGCCGCCGCCGCCGCCCCGGCCGACCCGACGCTCGCGGCGACACCCTCCCCCCACCACCGGCGGCGACGGGCGGCGGATCTAGCCGCCCCGCCGCTTCCCTGCCGGCCAGCCGCCCCGCCGCGCCACCCCCCTCCCCCCGTCCCCCGCCCGCCACCCCGCCGCGCCCCGCCCTCGGCCGACGGGGCGGCGACCCCTCCCCACCACCGGCGGCGGGCGGCGGATCTAGCGCCCCGCCTCTTCCCCTGCCGGCCCGCCGCACCGCCACCCCGCCGCGCCCCCGCCCGCCACCCTGCCCCGTCTCCCGCCCGCCACCCCGTCGCCGTCCCCCGCCTGCCACCCCGCCGCGCCCCCGCCCGCCACCCTGCCCCGTCCCCTGCCCGCCACCCCGCCGCGCCGCGCCCCCCCGGCCCCTGCCCGCCCCCTGCCGCGCCCCCTCGGCCCCCGCCTGCCACCCCGCCGCGCCGCACCCCCTCGGCCCCCGCCCGCCTCGCCGCGCCCCCTCGGCCCCCGCCTGCCACCCGCCGCGCCGAGCCCCTCGTGTGGCGACCCGCTGTGGCCGGGCACCGCACTCCGCCGTCGCTGCTGCGGCGGCGCCGGCGGCCTCCCTTTTCATTTTTTTTGATCTTGGCCGTTGGATGCTAATCCAACGGCCAAGATCAAACTTGCCTGTGCTCAAGCATAGGAAACATATTTCCATATATATATATATATATATATATTCACGGTACTATAGTCCGGGAATTATATTGACTTAAAATATATATACTTTGTAGATATTTATCTACGATTTTAAAGATTTTTGTGGGCTATATTTTAGCCCACAATAATATAGCTCACAACAACTTTAAATGTATTCCGCACCTTCACGCTTGAATTTTTTGTAGTGCCGGAAAGAGAAGAAGTTTCTCATGAGTTACTGTTGTAGAGCAATGTCGAATCAGGAACCAAATAAATTCCAGAATATCATGTAGTATGGTTTTTCTTCCCTAACTTTTCAACTTGGAGACTAATTAGTGGATATAGCTAGCCAGCATGATTCGTGCTTCTGTTGATGGATCACTGGCTGCGGTTCCGTGGAGAACCATTCACTGAAGATGACACGAAGAATCGGCATTAATTTATTCCATCATTTTGCAATGGCAAGTCAGCTTGTTTGAATGATAATAGGCCTTCATGCAAACGCAGCTATTACGTCATGAACAATTACAAAGAGTATACTATGACTAATGGATTGGATTACTTTCTTATAACATGCATCTCCTAAATAACCTGTAATACGTATTAATATGTTTGTGCAAGCTGCTCTAAGCCACAGTGGAAGGTTGACATATATGCCGAAAGGAACTCAAGCGTGCAATTCGGAGCCTCCACCGGCATCACTTTAGGGCGGAGCTAAACGTGGCTCTTCGATATGAAAAAATTTAACTCCTCCCGAGACGATTTCCAAGATGATCAATAGTGGAGATGCAGAGCGTCTCCACCAGCGTCGCTCCCAGGTGGAGTTAAATATGTCTCTTAAATATAAAAATTTTTTAGCTCTTTCTGGGAGTAACATTTGTGGAGATATCATGCGTCTCTACCATCGATTTTCAAGATGATCGATAGTGAAGATGTACAACGTCTCCACCGGCGTTGCTCCGGAGCTAAATGTGGCTCTTAGATATAAAAAAATTTTAGCTCCTCCCGGGAGCGACGCCAGGGGAGACGTCGTGCGTCTACACCATAAATTTTCAGGATGATCGATGGCAGACGTCGCTCCTCTTTAGATAGATAGTATATATATATATATATATATATATATATATATATATATATATATATATATATATATCGATCAACGCCCACCCAATAGTGATAATGAAGCGGCGCCTCTTCTGTTTCCTACTACTTCAATACTAGCCCTTTACGTCACATATTTTGCAAATCGATCTTGACTAAAATTTTGTCCTTGTTATGAGCTAGATGGGATAGCTTAATTGGACTAGTTTATTTTTTCTGTACTCTTGACTTCTACGTCGACAATGAGAAGCTCCCAAACTGCTTTCGCTGTCTTCCAACATCTTGATCATCGGCATGCATGACCCAAATGATGAGAAACTGTGGAATGGCAATCAATCTATATACACTGTTGCACGAATCGGATTGGCGCGATGCCGATCCGATTTCGGGGCCGACTCGGTCGGCCCCGAATCGGCCTCGGAATCGGCCGAGTTCGGTCGATTCCGACCGATTTAACTCGGAATCGGAATCGGCCGATTTAAATCGGAATCGGTTTTTTAATGAAATTACTAAAATACCCTAGGTATGATTTTTATTAAATTATTTAAGCATGGGTAAAATAGTAATTTGGATTTTAAAAACCTAAAATCAAACCCGCTCCCCCGCGCCGCCGCCACTCGTCCGCCCGCCGCCGCCCCGTTTCCGCCCTCCGCCGTGCTCCCCGACTCCGGGCTCGCCGCCGACCGGGCTACCGACCTCGCCGCCGACCTCGCAACGTCGCCGCCGAAGTGTGGCCGGACCGAATCGGGCTGTGACGCACGAATCGCCGCGACTCGCCGCCGACTCGCCGCCGCTCCGGGCCGCCTCGCCGCCGGCTGCGGGCCGCTGACTGTTCGTCCGACCGGGCTGCCGACATCCTCCGACATCGCCGCCTCGAGACTCGCCGCCGACCGGGCCGGCGGCGGCGGGGGTAAAGAGTGGCATTCTCGTAATTAAAAATTGACTCGAGTCTAACTCGAGTTAAAAATAATAATTAATTCTAAATAATTTAAAAAAATCTTAAAAAATATTTAAAAATATCAGAAACTATAATATACAGAATAATATCAAAATAACATCAATACCCAATTTTAATATATTTATATTATAAATTGTCAAATTATTATATATGACCGATTAAATTAATTTGAACCGATTCAACTGAACCGATTCTTGGCCGATTCAGACCGATTCCGATTCCGATTCCGACTCCCTGGAAAACCGATTCCGATTCCGATTCCGATTCATGCAACCATGTCTATATATACTGCATTTGAGTGACTCTTTTTTTCTCCATTCAACTCACGTAGGAGCTTCAATATCTTGTAATTTAACCTACTGATGAGTGATGATGAATGATAAATATTAATGATACACACACATGCATGCAGAAAATATATAGTAATTAAAAGGGCTTCATGCATGAGGAAGTTAGAACTGTTGTTAATTGTATATATTACATAAATTAGTATATATTATAGCAGTTTAAAAACGAGTAATTGTACGATTGTGGGCAATACGTATATATACAGCATGCTAAAACAATATTCCTTTCGAGTTAATATATCAACGTCCATAGTTGAAACTGAAACACCTTGGACGGGGGATGTCATTCATCATCAGTGATGAGATGGTCCTCCTCCAACCAAATTAGCTAATTTCCACTGTAGTGGGAGATGACACCTAGCTTTCAGATACTGTTTTATGCACTGGAAAGCGACCTACCGATATATGGAGTATAGGATATTAAGAGTTCAAGCTATTTGATCTTATTTTATATATTTGGGTGTAAATTTATCACGAGAGAATAGCACCATTTACAACATTATCATTGACACGAACATGAATGATGGTTATAATATATATGGTTTTACTTAAATCATAAGTCTGAAATCTTGTGGCCCAAGTACTTGTGATGCACTTGAGCAAAGAAATCAACTAGTTACTGGATAGTTAAAGCTTGAGATAGAGGATCATGAATATAATGAACATGAAGATGATCACTTACGACATGATGACCTAAAAGTGACTTAAGCATGCAAGTGGTGAACTGCATAGTGCTCAAGTATGAACATTAATTCAAGACAAATTGAGGTAATTGGTTACTTAACGATGGAATCAGATCAATTCAATGTAAACGGTGAGACTTTGAAAGGAGATTCCCAGACAAATTGGAAGAGTCTCAAATGTCTCCAGCAGTAATTGTATCATATATCGAGTGCATTAATTAATGAAGGCACAAAGAATGTGAAAGCTGGAAAATGCATGCAACTGAAATTAAGAGAAACCTTGGCCACGATTTATACTTGCCGACAATACATCATAATGAGATATACTATTAAAGAAAATTAATACATTATAAAAGGGTAAACTTTGATTTAGTTGGGGATCAATTTTATAGAGTTTTGCATATATATATATATATATATATATATATATATATATATACTGATAGATTATATTTACATTCAATAATACTTTGATATGTAAGTTCAAACGTCTAAATTGAGAGGTTAAATTTAATGCCGAATGACGACCTTCCCAACAATATAATTACATGGCTCGATCACGCAGACGTTAAAAGGCAACAATTATTAAACAGTACCATATGGTCAACTGCATGCCATAGGTAATTAATTTATAATTAAGCTTACTTTAATGTTATGAATTAAAAGAGCCAATTGAACTAGGCATGGCATTATCAAGTAACGTTGACCAACAAAAGTTGGCCAACAAGTTTTTAACCCTCCTATTTTTTTCCTTGTTGGTTAAACAACTGCAAATTTCATGGCAATACATGCTCTACAAGCTAGCTGAATTACAAGAGAAGTTAAACTAGAATAGTGTGCTGCACGATCCATCTATAGTTATATATCTTATATGATTGAGGTAACGTGGCATCAACAAACAAAGCTAGTGTATAGTGGGATGGGATTTGGGAGCCACCAATCACCAAGAACATATATCTACAGCATTATCGCTTGGTGCACGCTGCACAGAGTACATATAAACTACTATACACCAAATATGTAGAAAGATCACATCCAATAGCCTGATATGTTACGGCTTCTGATATGGCCATCGACCTTGCCTTTCAACCCTAAAAAGCAGGACTTGGAGACGCCGCTGTAGATGCCCATGGAGACGCCATCAGGTCTGACCGTTGATGTTCTTCATCATCAATGGTCAGGCCTGATGGTGTCTACATAAGCGTCTTCAGCAGGCGTTCTAAAAAATTTTCACAATAAAAATATGAAAAAAATTTGGCCCCACCCCATGGAGACGCCCATGGGGACGCCATCCATCCCCATCATTGGCGTGTCCATGGGAGGAGTCAAAACCGGGTCTAAAAATATAAGGTGCATGAAATAAGAAGATGAAGTGATGAACTTGGCAACTTCCTTTTGGAGGTGCATGGCAATATGTCACGTTTACATGTCCATGGAGCTATCTTCATACAGAAAGAGAAATTTTGCCTTTTTGAACCATATAAAGAATTGACATAATGCACTATTGAGCACACTTGTGAAGCTCTGACTTTGGCAAGCTCTTCTTTTGATTACCTTATGCACTCCGTCCATACTACAAACAAGTCCCAACTTAAAGTATATACTTTTGTAACCTGGCTAATTAGGGTATTATGTTTTTAGAAAAAAATGAAACTTGGCTAAACTTCATTAAAATTCTGTAGGAAAGAAAAGCAGGGATCAAGTAGTTAGGAGTAGTGGAGGAGAATTGTAACTCGTTTGGAGTTAAAATTTGTTTTTATTAATGAGATTAATTCGTAAAATCTGAGATTGTGATAATCTCATTTTAATGAGAAGCCAAGAAGATTGGCAAGTTGGATTGCCGCTCTGATTTTAGTGGTTCCAGAGAACTTGTTAATAAATACCGCCTACAATTCGCTTTCAAGATTCGCCAGTTCATGTCAGATCAAGGCAGCTGGGAAATGTTGAACACAACCAGCATATAAGAAGTAAGAACATTTCACATTCTTAAATCTCTTCAACTCCAAAGGCACAAGAAATTGTACGTGTAGAGCATGTTGAAAGTCCGAAACACCTCTTTATATTCCAGTTGACAAAGCATGCATTTTTTGTACTACTTTTCATTAAGCTCCACTTTATTTTTCTTATAATAATAAGTGTATTGCAAATTATTGCAGAGTACAACTTTTTTTTCCCGGGCTACTGCAACGTAAAACTTTTTTTTACTCCAATATACAAATTGGAAAGTGTTTAACTGAGTATCTTTTTACTTCTCATATAGCTGACATGGTGGCTGGTGCATGACCTAGAAACTTTGTCTTGAAAAAACTCTGGGTATATCAGTTGATACCATGAACAATTTGACCATTTAAAAAACGCGGTTGACTAATTAGTTTTCTTGCTATTCCTTGTCATATTTTCAAGACAAACAGTTGAGAAACTGTTAATTATGCTCTCAATAATATAGAAGAAAGTAGGAATCCCACATCTGGGTATGTTGTTCCAAGTTATTTTAAGCTATTTTGAGTTCGTTTTAATCACTAATTATGAACTGCATGCCTAACCTCCCTGCCCTCTCGCCCTCTTACCCTCTTACAAAATTTGAACAATTTACTATCATTATAACAAGATTTGGCCAAACTTACCCATTTAAAAAAAAATGATCGAATAAGGAGGCATCCCAAACAACAGACTTGGATTTGCGTTAGGCTATTCGGGGTTATGTTGAACTGTTTTAATCCTTCGGAGCTTCCACATACCAACTAATTGCGTAAAACTAGAAAAAGAAAGTTCTGCTTCAACCTCTGTTTCAAGGGAAAAACAATGTCCGTAATCACTGGATAAAAGGTAAATCTAGAACAACTAATATAAGTCTTTTGTTGTTTGGTCAAGAAAGGATATAGATATACAAGACCGATTCACGCCTTCCATCAATTCCCTCCAAACATCCATACCTATTCTCACGTGCACCCTTTCTATCCACTATTTCTCCCTTCTCTCTCTATCTCTCTCTATCTCTCTCCTATTTCCGTCGCTTGCAATTTCTGTTATTAAAATTTAAAAGTCCATCACCACCAAGCATTGGCTGCTATATAAGGACCTTGCTCCCAGCGTTAATCTCTCTCTATAAATTAACGCCATCTCTCTTCTCCTACCTTCCAACCTCCTAATTTCCCAAGTTTGCCGTTTCTCAAAGAAGAACATGATTTCAAGGCCCGTGGTTCTTGCTCTTGTCCTTCTCTTCCTCTTCTCTATGGCCTCGGCCCGCCGAGAGCCTAGCTCTGCCGCCGACCCTACTACTCAGAAGGCAATTGAGGTAGGCTTTTAAATCCCCAGAACAATATTTTGGCTTCTGTTTTGGTGATCATTTTTTCTTCTTGTTGGATTTCATGTTTTCTGATCTGGGTTTTGTTTGGTTTGTGTGTTTTGGAAGGAGGTTGATGTTGGGAGCGTCGGAGCTGGGGAAGAGTGTAAAGGTATTACAGAGGAGGAGTGCCTGCTGAGAAGGACATTGCTGGCTCACACCGATTACATCTACACCAACGGAAACAACAAGCCTTGATATCCTGTCTTTTCCCTTACTAAATTGCCTTTTGTTTCAAATCTGGAGCCCTCTATGTCTGATATTAATTATATGTTCTCGATTATCAGGTTTCCCAGATCATGATGATCTTATATTAATTGAACTAGGTAGTATTCATAGTATCAATGTTATCAAGATCGTATATGCTTAGGATAAAAAGCTAGTTTTTGTATTTATCTTCGAGCATGTACAGGCAAAATTTACGGTTTTGTCATGTGAACGAAGATGCAGGTAAAGCATCTATTGTCAAATAAACAAAGAGGCTAAATAGATATTTATTCGATCGGGGCATTATATTTGTACGTCCGACACAATTCAAACACATGCCTTTGGCTCTAACATCATGAATCTAATTATGAACATCGAGCACATTACATGTTAGACCTGGCAAATGAGCAGTCTTGCCACCTGAGAAGCAGCACACTGATGGCAATCTTCTTCAGAGAAAAAATTTAAAAATTCGCTAAAAATTAACTATATATATAAAAAAAGTTGTTAAGAACAAGAAACATGATCTATAAATTTATCCACTCTCCCTTCTTGGAAATTATCATCTAACGTCGCCATATATATATATATATATATATATATATATATATATATATATATATATATATATATATATATATATATATATTAAGAAGACTCATGTAAAAGCCCTCCTGATCAGACAATACACCAGACTGGATCTAAAAGGTGATAAGGCAATTTCTCCGCTCATTTGTTTTCATTTTTTGTCCCGAGAATTTACAAGATCCAATTGGTCAATATATAGACAGATGAACAAAAAAAGGATAAAAGATAAAATAAAATTATTGATAAATTCTTCTAGCTGGAGCGTACGTGCAATATTCCTACCGTCGATTGGCCTTAATTTATTGGTGCAGAAATTAGAAGGAATATGCAACATGTGGTTGGAGGGCAATATTTCACCGAATATATGGCTCGGAACGAGAATCGGTGTTGGGGTGGTGAGGGCCTTTGGACTTTTTATTACGCCTCATTGTTTGATTTTAATTGTTTATAGGGACCCCTATTAATAATCCAACCGACCAAATTAAGTTTTAACCACCCTTTTTGAGGTATCTGCTTCGTGTGAAGTGACCATTCACACCACCCTAGACATATATGCATCTAATTAACGGCCTACCATCGCTTCAAAAGAAACAGAATTTAACGTGGTCATACCTATATATATATATATATATATATATATATATATATATATATATATATATATATATATATATAGAAGTCACAAATAGATTGATTCAAGTGAAGGATAATAATAATTACAAGTAATAATTGAACAATAAACATAAATATCGTTGAAGATCATTAATATATGAACTGTAATAATCCTGTGTATACTATTCTATAATTTGCCATGACAAAATCAAGTCGATCGATCTAGTTTAACTAGTAAAAACTCTTGTTAATTTGGATTCAAGTTCAACAATGAAATTTTGATTTTTTTGTTTTTTTAAAAAAAATCGCAAGTTGTAGTTGAGTCAAATGTCTAACTTTGGAGTTGGAATGAAGTTTCGGATTATCCACGAATGCATCAGCAGTATCTCACAGTGATCACATTAAACCGATATTTCTTGGCTTGGTCAGATCGTGTTTTAATTAATGGTCAGCATCACATTGGTTGATTTTAGAATTTTCATATTCCTAATTAATCTACCTAATTGGCTGAGAAATAAACTATTTCCATTGACACTTCAACCAATCTTATGAGGTAAACACATTACTCATAGTTTGTACGTGACAACTACTTATAAAGAATGCAACTCATTAAAGAAAACTCGCAAATAATTACGAACGTAAGCAGCGTCTGACCCAAAAAGTTTAGGGCCATTGAAGACTAATTTAGAAGACTTAGTACTGCATGCAAAGCAAACAAAATTTATGATACATAGGATCGTTGGCTAGTCAATCAATCTGATTACACGACATGCTTAAATTTCCCTATGACCTAAGAGAAGATTAAGGCTTGCTAATTTTCCCACAGGTCAGTATTGTTTTACAATGCTTATACACATATGTGGCTACATTAACATGGTCAAGGTTGCCCTCGCAAACTTGAAGCTTGGCCACTTCACAAGAGCAATATTGGAGTTGCCAGCAATATTGCAGTCTTAATGTGGCAGCTCCTTCAACCCATCTGTACCTATCTGCAACACTGCCAATCTTCTGCTCCCAAACTGGACTAACTTAATTTTATGGGGATTAATTTCCTTTACTACTCTTTGGAGTCTAGTAAGATTAATTAGCTTGAGTACATGGTGGGGAAATAATCCACATAGCTATATCGTTAACAAGTAATTTCCTAAGAACGAGTAACGTCAGCAAATTTGAGCTTCATATCTTAGCTTCAACGCAAGGTGTGATCTTGTTCCGAGATAAATCAGGTTATGTTTCAGCCGATCCTCGGTTATCCAAGTTAATCAGCTAGCTAGCATCATCGATAGGATCGAAGAATTATTCATTCACAAAAATTAACTAAGTTACGCAAGGATTGTGATTCGACTGCAACAAAAAATTTACAAAGTCAACGCTAAGCTCAGTCAATGAAATAGTGACAACCAATTAGTTTGACTTGTGAAAATCCGAACTCAATTATTTTTATTTTAGAAGAACCAATTTCATCTATTGCGGCATCTGGCCATGGAAGTTGACCATGGCATCGGCCTCCGGCAAAGGACACCCCCTCCCCCAGCCCAAAATAAAATAAGGCATAGAGAATGAGCTTATTCAGCGTACCTACGGGACCATAGGTGTAGAAAGCTGACTTTTAAGGTAGGCGAGTTCACCAATTTCCATTTAAATTCTGGGTGTTTTCCGACCATCAATAATAGGTTGTACCACAGAATTCAGTATGGTCGATATGTATTGCTATAAGGTCGATACATTCAGTTTTCTAAGAGTCCGATACAATACACGTCTGATATACCTCAAAATAATTTTTTCAATTTTTTTACCATTTTTTAGATTTAATTTTTTTAAAAAAACGTAATTCATTCTAAAAATGATCAAATGTGTCATCTACACATTTTTTAGTTCACTTTTATATAAATTTCAACGTTCTTATGTAATTTATTTTAAAAAAATTAAAAAATGATATACTTCTTCTTTCTCTTATACTTTTTTTTGTTTTTAATTGATTCTTATTAACCCTCTTAGTATTTTTAAATTTTTTGTAGTTTTTTAATTTTTTATAAGATATATAATATTCATTTTCTTTTTAAATTACGCTACCATTTAATTTTGCTTTGGGTATGATTAGGCACTATATATTTATATAAGTGCAACAAAACTGATGTTTATTGTCATAAACTTTAACAAAATAATTATTATCATGTAAATCTGAATATTATCATGTTTATTTGTAAAATGATTTCAATTTTACATGTGAGCTGTATGCACACTTTTAATCCATTCATCAGTTATAAATTTAAATTGATATTTATTAATTATTAAATAGAAAATTTGAATTTAAAATAATATATTATATAATATTTTTAATAAAATATTATTATATATATATTAATGATTTGCTTCAAACTGATACGTACAAGACCGATACCTATCCACGTTTTTCAAATGTGCCGGGTTTTCAAACGTCTGGGTTGTACTTTTCATAGAACTTCTAAAATTCTTTGGAAAGTCTCAATAGAAATATATATAGTTGGTATACATGTCAATGTAGTATTTCGCAATTTTATGGTTTGGTACAGGGAGCATCCACCTTAATTATGCAGATAATCATAATATACAAATCAACTTGCACCAATTATAAAAATTAAATTTGATAGTAGGGTTTAGACTAAATCTTCAATTTTAGGTTTACATTTTAAGGGATGCTGATATGAGCCAAGTAACTACTTTTTTCCTGTTTGGTACAAAATTTTTAAACCAGTAAGCTACAGATCTACTTGACTCATGTTATAGTTCTTATTTCTGATCGTGTGGCATCAAAACAAAACTCATAACCTTAATTCTGGCTTCCGTTAGCTGTGCTTCATGTACTGCCCATTTCCATATTTATTTTTTCTTCTAAGGTCCGTTTAGTTAGATGAAAGAAAGTAAATAATGACATGAAAATTTTAAATGGTCAATTTATTAAAATTAGTGTATATATAATATATTTTTAAAAAATTAATACTTTTACAACATAATTTATGTTTAAATTAATAATAATTACTTTATGTGACATACCTGTATCTTCTTCAATGACAAAATAAATTTCTCCTCTTTTCTTATCTCAATAGATAAGAAAGAAAGGTGAATTTTTTTCATTAAAAAGTATATAGGCATGCCACATAAGATAATTATGATTATTTTATACTTTTTAAAATATAATTATACTTAATTTATATATAAATAAATAACTTAATAATATTTTTATAAAAATATATTAAATATAATTACTTTTAGTCAAGTTGACTATTTGAAAATTTTTGTGTCATTTCCCTTAATTTCATGCCCATTCTTCGATTTGCACAAATAGAGATATTGTCCATTTCCTTGTTCACAGTAAGCTTTTGATTAAAGCTAGTTCTTTAACATAGTTGTAAAAGTTAGAATCCGATGTTGAATTAGATTGAAAGTGAGTCATTGAATCAGATTCATTCATTAAAAATTGGACAATAATCAGTTTACTTGAATCATAAGATCAGTAGGTTATTAATTATAAAATATATTATTTTGATGTTATGGTATGTATTATATTTTATGGTATTTTTTCATATTTTTATCGATTTTTTAATTATTTGCCGTTAGTTATTATATTTGATTTGAGTCGGCGACAAGTTAACTTTTAATTATGAGAATGCCACCGATAATTTATTTCCTCCAATTCTCTTCATGCGTCACCAATGTGTCCTCCGACTGCCATGCCGCCGATCGCCGTTGTGCCGCCAATTGCGTCGTGCCGTCCATCCCTGGCATGCCGCCCATCGCCGCCGGCCCAAACCGTCCCCCCTGCTCCCCGCCCCCATGTCCCGCGCCCCCCACCTCCCCAACCGTCGCCGCCGCCGCCACTCTCTCGCCCAGTCCGACTTGGCTCCAGCGATTTAGATTTTTTAAAATTTCACTTTTACCCATACCTAATAAATTTATTAATTACCATACCTAACATATTTTTGTCATTTACCTATAAAACCCAATTTTTGCCGATTTGAATCGGCTGAGTCGGCCGATTTTGGGTCCAATATTTGGTATAGGCGATTCATCATCTTTTTTGAATCGGACACCAACCGAGCCGATTTTTACAACTATGGTTCTTTACAACTATTTGTCCAAGGTGTTTCTCTTAAATAAACAAGATAACACGTAATATTTGCATGCCTATTCTTAAATCCTAATGATAAATCAATGAATAAACAACGTCATACACCTAGAACGCCTAGATATCTTGAACTTTTATCAACTAAAAAACATCACTAATGGACAGTATGATTTTAAAACACCATAATAACTCCAAAAACTCATTGAATCAATTCCACTCCTTAACGTCCCAGGTCAATGCATAACTCACTAATAACAAATTTCATCATCGACTCCGTGAATCAAGTTAAAAAATTATTAAATATATTAATTTTTTAAAAATTTATAGTTACATCAATACTTTAAAGTAATAAATGTTATATATTTATTAATTTTAAGTGTGAAATAGAGTAATATATATTAATTTCATAAAATTTATCTTATGTCAGATTGAACAAATAGTACAATTGACTCAAACTTGGTTTAGACTCTTCTTCGAGTGGACTCCACACTCTAGATTTAGTTCGAGTCTCAAATATTTTAACTATGATGGCCAGTGTTACAAGTGATTGTAATAACCATGCCAGTTAAACATTCGCAAGGAACATTATTAATGTGACATCAATTAATCAAGTAATATAAATGAAATTATATCAATTGCTGAAATTATGATGGACCTATTTTTAAAAATCATAAAAAATTCTAATGATTAATTTTAATCTTAAGTAGGTAAAATAGACAAAGTAATGACCCGACCCAAGTACAATATAAAAGACCATAGCCATCTCTTCAACAAAAGGTTAACCAAGTAAATAAAACAACTATATTAATACACTTAGATCTTATCCTAGGAAATACAAGGATGATATGGCCCAAAGTTAAGTTTCACTAAATTTGGCACACCTAAGGGGATTAGGCGACCATTTTTGTCCAGAGGAGTTTGTTGATGATGCAACAGATAGTTCCCACCCCATGAATATGATGTGGCACTTATTATCTACATAATTGTAAAAATCGAAATCGAACATTTGAATCGGATTGGAAGGGAGTCATTGAATAAGATTGATTCATAAAAAATCGGGCACAAATCGGTTCATTTGAATCGGTCAAAATCAGTCATTAATCTCTTCCTCCTGTCCCTTGCATCATTTTATAACACATCATTAGACTATTATTGGTTATATTATATTATATATTTTTAAGATTTATTTTATTATTATTGACTCGAATAAGGAACAAGTCAACTTTTATTACCTAAACTACCTCCTTTGCCTTCATGAATTGCCACAATCCAATCACCCCCCTGCGTCTTGGAGATCGCCTCCCTCTACCCCGGTCCACCTGCCGCTCCCTGCCACATCGTACACCCCCTACAGGCACCCTCGCCAGATCTCCTCCCACCGCCCCGCTCAGATCAACTCCCCACCCCCGTCCAGTCGCTCCCTGTCGGCCCATCCCTCGCCCCCAGCTGCCACCCTGCCGAAGCCCTCACCTCGTCTCCTCTGAGCCTGAATTGGCCAATTCTTACCGAGTCGACTCGGGTAAAATCGGCTCAGATTTGTCAAAATCAAACAATTCTTGGTCCGATCTTTTTAAAAGAATGATTTGCCCCAATTTTAACCCAGTTTTTTACCATGCCGAGTTAAATTGGCTGATTCCAGATGGAATCGGCCAATTTTTGCATCTATTATCTATACAATTCTACGTGTTGAAATTTGACTCATCCGATCAGGTATTTAACGAGAGAAAATCCTCCCTTGGTGAAAGGAGCAAATATCTCCAAGCTTTTGTGGTCGACGAGTTAAACGGGCCCATTGGACCTATCATTTTGATTAATATTTCCTCAGATGTCACCCCAAACAATCTAGATAATTGATTTTTCATCGTGAACTTAGTGGTTCCCAATATATATATATATATATATATATATATATATATATCCACTTCGTTAGTCAGGATAAATAGCCCACTTATTATAATATACAGATTGATCGGCCCAGATCTACGCTAACTTAATGGGGCTTTCACATCCAGGGGAATCCTGAATTTGGTTATTGATTTTTTCGTGGAGGCCGATTCTTATTTTTGTTTATAGTAGTAACCCAACTTTCTTAGTTAAGATAAGTGGCCCAATTAATTTTATGAACCAGATCCCATAGACCCGTAATTTCCACAGCCCCATCGGCCTATAATTTATTCCAATATTGTTCAAAGTTACTTTTGAAACTAGTCATGATACATTCCGCTCACATATCATCCGTGTTGGTTTTAATTGGGGACTACATCCTATCAGGTCAGCTTCACCGTTTCAGAATTCCTTTAGCATCTTAAACACTATCTAATAATATCAGTGAAAACCGAATTTTCTAAACAAAGACTATAATCAAAATCAATAAATCATCTTGCGGTCTTTAAACGGTCCATTACCTGAATTTGTGCAAACAATATCCAGCGCATTAGTGTTAGAGATGAATCCACATGCATCAGAAGATTGTGAACCTTTCAGAAAAAGGAACAGATGCATACAACCCTCTGAGAATCAACACTCAAAAATGCAATTTAGTTTTGCCAAATGCTCAGACAATTTATACTTCTAGAGGGAAAAAAAGTTAAAAGAGGAGCAGAATCTCAGCAGCTACAAAACAAAATAATTAGAAACCATCAATCCAAGTCACAAGCGAAATTAAACAAATGATCATGCAAGTTACAAAACAACCAGACTCCTAGAAATTGATATCATGGACGACGAACTACTATCCGGACCTAAATGTTTGCTATGACCTATGTTTATTGATGATGCAGTCTTCGCACGCAAAAATCAAGAATACTGCAAATTTGCTAAGCTGAGATGATGATGTTTGTAGGAATTCAGGATGAGATCATTCATAAATCGTAACCTAGAGCAATTATTGAGAATCCATAAAATAAAATCCTAAATACGGAGAAAAAGACTCTTTGTAATTATCACATTACACAAACAATATTTTATATATGCCTTGCAGTGCTGCCTAATGAAGAAACGAATCAAAGCTACTATCAATCAACATTGAATATTCCATCAGTGGAATACAAATGAATTAAGCAAATTTGCCTGATGTATAAGCAATCAAAAAAGGTGCTCTTGGGCCTTCAACGCACGCAGTGTGTTGTTGATAGATAATATGGTTTCTTTCCGTCTTCACCTGCACAATTGAAATATCACAGTTCACTCTTTTCAAACAATTGCAACAAGACTACTTAACACTTCATAAACAAATCCGTTATCAATTATACCTGGGAAATGACCCATAATTTGCGCCCAAGAAATTTCCAAAATAAGCTCAGTCCAGCAACTCTTTTTCTGAATACCTTTGGTCATTCAAAATTGTATAGTTACAACTTCTAAGCAAGCACTTTGTTTTCATCTTACCAGTCAGCAACAATAGACTGCTCAGGTCTCCCTTCAACACAATTTTTTATCAATTACTCCATGATTGAAGCCTGCTTCAGCAATTTATCATTTAACCTCCGAGCAGTTATTATTATGTAGAAGCCAACATCAAGCCACATTTCGTATAAAAAAGACAAAGAAAGTGTGCGTAGCAGTTTGCATTCAATTGAAGCATGCTATTGTTACATTCGTCATTGATTTTTCCAGGAAAAAGGTAAATTATTCCTATTCAAATTTTTATGTACATATATGAAGAATCTAGTTTACATGAACACCATAACATATATCTGTGCCTGCAACTGTATATGATTTGTGTAAACAGTTGCATTGAATTTGTTATAGCAGCCAGACAAGCCAAATTTGCAGATAAAAATTTGCACAACAACAAACCGTAGCTCTTTGGTAATAAAGGTTCATTACAAGTAGTATACACTCTACTTCTATGCGCCTGTACTGCTCAAGCCAGCATCGATGTTTGCGTTAACTGTCAACAAACGAAAGCACAATGCAAGGCAAACTGTAAGAATTAGAACAGATTTAGCACTTGCATACCTCAGTACTTCCACCCCCTTCTCAAGTGATTCTCGCTGTACAACGTTCAAACCACTTCTTACACCATGGGAGACTCTCCACATTGTAAAATCAAGAAATGATCGAACAGACTCAAAAACCACCCTCCCAGTGACATCAAGGACAAACCTCCGATTACTTGGAACCGACAACGTCGACGAAACCGTCTCCATCCAACCACCACTCTCTTGAACTCCATCAAAAGATTTCCCTTTCCCTTCATCTGATCCTTATATTGAGCTACAACATTCAAGCCTTCACCATCCCCTACCGAACCATTGGCATTTGAATCAGCCAACCCCTTTGAATTCGAACCGCTAAGGTTGTTACTCGAAGCAAGAACCTGGTGGGAGGTCCGCACCAGAGTTTCCACGGCACCACTACAAACCGAAACCAACAAATCCTTAACCCTCGTTTCATGCTTCTGATTCGTCATTCCCGAGAACAGTTCATCATAGGTATTGATTTGCATCGTCTTTTCAAGGTAAACGGCGACAGCGGTGCCGACAAATTGTTGGATGCAATCGGCAATCAAGCTTCGGCACTTACCCCCGCAGATTGTGTCGACCCAGCCATCCGCCCCGTCCCAAGACGAAGACGAAGCATCGCGCGAGTAAGAGGCGAGAACCATATTCCTAGCAAAGCTACCGACGACCACGGAGGCGAAACCAGAGCCCGCCGGAGAAAAAACCCTATCCAGCACGCGGTCCGCCATGTTCCTCGACCCAACCTCGACGCGGCCGCCGCCGCCGCCGGAGGAGTTCCGGTTGTACCCGCGGAGAACCCCGACGGTGACGGCCTCGGAAATCCGGCCGACGGCAGAGGAGAACTCGTCGGAGCGGGCGAGCTTGGATATCTGGCGGACGCTGGCGGGGACGTCGTCGGAATCGGACGCAAGAAACCGGCGGAGATCGGAGGAGACGAGGAGAGGGTTTCGGCGGAGTCGGAGACGAGGTCGGAGGCGGAGAGGAGGGAGCGGGAGAGGCGGAGGAGGCGGCGGACGGCGGAGGACCGGTAGAAGCGGTAGGCGGCGTAGCCAGATGCGCCGACGGAGGCGAGGAGGAAGAGGTAGCGGCGGCTGCGGGGAGAGGGCCATCGGCGGAAGCTAGGGTTTGAGGGCGGCGGTGAGGGTGGTGGCGGGGTGAGGCGAAGACCAGGACAGTGGGAGGGGCTTTCTTTCCTACATCATGAAACACGACGATGAATTATTAAATTCAAAGAAATTGACTTCCACACGGGTGGGGTCGTTGAGTTGGTGGTGGATGAGGGCGTTTCTGTCATTAAGGCCATTCGAGTTTGACCAGATTTACACGCTCCAGTATCCGTAAAATGTCATTCTGTCCGGCCCCCTTAAAATCTGTTCCCATTTTCCTTATAAGTTATATATATTATTATAGCCGAAACACCCATGGTACGCGGAGCTTGAAACTTATTAATAACATAACATATTAAATAGCGAATATTTTTTACATTTTTATATTGTCAACAAATATTAATATTAAATTTATTTTTCATAAGTAAAAATTTTAATAATTTAATTTTAATTTTAATTTTAATTTTAAATATACATTATTATCTAATAAATTTCAATTCAAGTAAAATAATTATAAATAAATTCAAATTTATTAATATTTTTAAAAAAATAATTCAGGTAAAATCATACTCAAAAACTTTTTTAATAATAAATAATAGAGCTCTTTACGAAAAAGGGTCATTATATATATATATATATATATATATATATAGTTTTCCTAAGCAAAGGGCAAGAAAAAATTTCTTGCCCCAAACTTTCATATGGGGCCTAGATCTATTAATTTTTAAAAAAAAATTAAAATTTGATTTAGGTTGTCTGATTACAAGGACGACCCAGATCTTATCTTTGAGAAATGACGTTGGTGCCAATTGGTCGTGTCAACCGGCGGCGGCCATATCTGGCAGCACCCTCGCCCCTCTCAGTAGGCCGCGGATGTCCCCGCTCCATTGCCCCACCGGTCGCAGACGCCCCCTCCCCCAACCACGTGGGCCAAAGAATGACATAAGTTAAGACTAGCAATGGGTCAAGTGTAAGAATTCTGAAGATAAAATTTCCTAAGGTGGGTGGATTACAAGATACCTTAATTTATCTCACATGTAATACCTACTAGAGTAATATCCTATTTATTAGTAAAAATCGATAATAAATCTTCAACTTCGATCACTCTAACAAATTCAATTTCAACTAGGTATACTATACTTAGACAACACATTAATTAATGATAAACTCGTAGCCATTACAGAAACCATTTCTCATGATGACAAGGTTTATTCCAAGATTTGGGAATGATTGAACAGACTAGCCTTAAAATTAATGAAAATGACAATAGCTCTAGCCTTAAACTGAATGAAAATGAGGATGGCTAAAAATATTAAACCATGGATGCCCAAAACCGATAGTGTACTAAGGAATTCATTATCAAACTTAAGGAGCACGCATAATTAGACATAGCTGATAAGTCGATTGTAAAAACTCTCATGATTGAGTTAACAACTAAAAAATTTGATTAGTCACAACCCATTCATGAACATGTAACATCAATGGCCAATCTGATTACAAAGCTAACAACAATGAGCATGGATGTGAGTGAATCTTTCCTAGTCCAGTTCATCATTAATTTTGTTCCTTCTGAGTTTGGCAAACTATAACGTATAAAAGAAATATGGAACTTTCAAAAAATAAAGGTCATGTTAATTCAAAAAGAAGGAAGATTGAAGAAGATGATAGAGCACTCAGATGATTTTACTTTGTATGAAAGAGCTAGTTCCAACAAGAATAAGAAGAAGAAGAAGAAATACTCTATTAATGTCAAAGAGGGAAAAATCCATAAAGAAATAAAATGTTTCTTCTACAAGAGAAGTGGTCACCTCAGAAATGATTGTCTTAAATGGAAAGCTTGGTTCAAAAAGAAAGGTATATACTTTATTTCAGTATGTTTTGAATCAAACTTCATTGAGGTGTCAGATAATACTAGCTGGTTAGATTCTAGTGCTACTACTCATGTTTCAAATATTACACAAGGATTTCTTTCAATCCAAACTATAAACGGAAATGAACAGTTTCTAAATATGGGAAACAGAATGAAAGCACAAATTGAGGGAATTGAGACATATAGATTAATCCTGGATACTGGCTGTCGTATGGATCTTGAAAAGTGTCTTTATGTTCCTGATTGTGCTCGCAATTTAATTTCTATTGTAAAGTTTGACGAATTAAACTTTAATTTCAAGATTGAACATAATGTATTTTCCTCATACAAACAAAAGTACTGATATGGTTGTGGCACTTTGTTCAATGGTTGGTATCGTTTCAATTTTGATGAAAATTTTATTGAATCTCAGTTTAATGTTACCCACGATTTTGGTCTTAAATGTAGTGTACATAATGAACACTTTGTTTGTTCAAGACATCAAAGATTGGGCCATATATCTAAAAAAAGAAATGAGGTTAGTAGAAAGTAAAATCTTACCTCATTTAGATTTTATTGACTGGGATATTTGTGTGGATTATATTAAAGACAAGTAAACGAGCCACACATCAAAATATCTTGCCATAAGAAGCAGTGAACCCCTTCAACTACTACACAGATATTTGTGGTCTTTATGACATTCTTTCATGGAATCATGAAAAATATTTCATCATCTTCATTGATACTTTTGACGATATTACTACTTATATTTACTGCATGAAAAGTCTATATCAGTGAATGTCTTAGAGGTTTTCATCAATGAGGTAGGAAGGCAATTAGACGAAAAGGTTAAAGTTGTGAGATCTGACTAAGGTGGTGAATATTATAACAAATTTGATAAAAATGGCCAAATTTTAGGTCCATTTGCAAAGCTATTTCAAAGTTGAGGCATTTGTGCTCAGTACACAATGCTAGGTACACCTCACCAAAATGGTATGCCTGAAAAGAGAAATCGTACTCTTATAAAAATGGTTATGAAAAGAGAAATCGTACTCTTATAGAAATCGTACTCTTATAGTACTGAATTCATATTATTGTGGATGAATGCATTAAGACTACAACATATCTGCTAAGTAGGGTCCTAAGTAAGGCAGTTAAAAACACTCCTTATGAATTGTTGATAGGACAGAAACCTAATTTAAGGCATCTTCATGTTTGGGGTTGTCCAACAGAAGTAAGGGCATCTAATTTACATGAAAGAAAACTCGATGTGAGGACCGTTGGTAGTTGTTTCATCAATTATTCTGAAAAGTCCAAAAGGTATAGATTTTACTATCCTAATCGTAGTACAAGAATAGTTGAATCTCGTAATGCTCAATTCATTGAGAATTGT
Organism: Piper betle; assembly: GCA_033002965.1. Taxonomy (NCBI): domain Eukaryota; kingdom Viridiplantae; phylum Streptophyta; class Magnoliopsida; order Piperales; family Piperaceae; genus Piper; species Piper betle. The sequence continues at coordinate 13,850 of JAURVB010000017.1, read as the reverse complement.
CAAGTTAATAGGAGTTTAGAACAACGAAAGTAGGCATGCAAGAAACTTTGGCAGAAACTTCTCCAGCCAGTACTTCTTCTATTGTTGTCCTTCTTATTGTATTATAGTTAAACAACGTACAAGAATAACAAATGGCAGTACAAAACCCAGATAACAATGAATCATATGATAGTATACAAGTTTCAAGTGAACAAGTTGTTTAACCAGAAATAGCGTTATGAAGGTTTGAAAAGGGCTGAAAATCAGCTATTTTGAATGAGTATAGTTTGTTCACTTGAACATGAGTGTTTTGAGCATTGATAAAAATTCAACTACTTTTACACAAGCCATGGAATGTGACAATTAAAAGGAAGTAGCTCAATGTCATGAAACAAAGTTAAAGTCAATGTATGAAAATAAAGTTTGGGACTTGTAGAGTGGCTGCAACGATTAAAACAAGTATGTTGTAAATGAGTTTTTAAAATCAAACGTGACTCGCAAAGGCAATATTGAAAGGTATAAAGCTAGACATGTTGTCAACGGTTTTACTCAAAGAATGTGCATTGATTATAACAAAACATTGTTTTTAGTTTTAAAGAAGGACTCTTTAAGAGTTCTCTTATCTATGGTGACTTATTATGATTTTGAGCTTCAGCAAATGGATGTGAAAATCAATTTTCTGAATATAGACTTAGAAGAGGAAGTTACATAGATAAACCAGAAGGTTTTGTAACCACTGGAATATTTGGTATGTAAATTGAATAAGTCAATATATGGACTAAAACAAACTTCCTCACAATAGTATCTTATATTTAACAATACCATTTCATTGTATGGTTTTATGGAAAATACTATTGATCGGTGCATCTATATGATGGTTAGTGAAAATAAGTTCATTATCTCAGTCATATATGTTGATGACATTCTTTTCGTTGGTAATAATATTGGTTTGATACATGACATAAAGAATTATGCCTCTAAGAATTTTGAAATAAAATATAAGAGAAACATCATTTGTGATTGGAATAGAAATACTCTAATAGATCATAAGGGCTGTTGGGATTGTCTCAAAATACCTATATTAATATAATATTAGAGAGATTTTGAATGAAAAATATTTTGCCGGTATAGTTCCAGTTCAGAAAGGGGCTAAATTCAGCTAAATGCAACGTCCAAAGAATGATTTAAAACGAAAAATGGAATTCATTCCTTATGCATTTGTAATAGGAAGTCTCTTGTATGCTCATACATGCACTAGGTAAGACATAAGTTTTGCCGTTGATATATGCTGATATCAAAGCAACCCTGAATTAGATCATTGGAAAGTTAAAAAGAAAGTCCTTCGGTATTTATAAGGCATTAAGGATAACAAGCTCATATATAGGAGGTCTAACCACCTTGAGGTGGTAGGCTATTCGAATTCAAATTTTGGTAGATGTGTGCACTCCAAAAAAATCCGCATCAGCTACTTGTTCTTCTTGGCTCGAAGAGCAATTTTACGGAAGAGTGTTAAGGAGTCTATCATCGCTACTTCCACTATGGAGGTTGAATTTGTGGTATACTTTGAGGTCATAAATCAAGCATTATAATTAAGGAATTTCATATCTGATCTGAAAATTGTCGACAACATAGATAAACCATTAAGGATATATTATGATAATTTTGTTGCAGTGTTTCTATAAAAATATGACTATGGATATTAAGTATTTGTCTGTCAAGGAAGAAGTGTTGAAACAGAGAGTGCTAATTGATGATATTGGTACTAAAATGATGATAGCGGATCTGCTAACTAAGGGATCGACATCCAAAATATTTGTCGATCATGTTGAACATATGGGCCTTATTGATAAGTCCTTGTTAGCCTGATAGTGTAAATGTTATACATGTTAATGAATTGTTCATACACTGTAACACTTTTGAATTCAATAGAAGTTATGTTTCAGCACACTTGTTGGTTATCAACATTAAAGTAATGTACATGTTTTCTTTTAAGAGATATAACAAAATTAATGTTAATGAATTATTATGACTTCTTACATAAAAGTTTGTATAAATCCACTTGATTATGACACATGAAATGAATCATATCATTGTAAAAGTTGTGATCGCTATGGACTTATCAATGTTGGGCCCAATGCAAGTCAATTAAATGTAACTTGATGAAATTCAATTAAAGTTTCCTCAATTGATTTGATGAAATACACACACTTATAATTGTTGAATCATTTGGTTGTTAGATGGGCCAAGTGCAGAAGATTATTTAATAATCATTAAAATGGCGTATGTATCTTAATCACCAAATCACTTCATGAATCGAATAGAAGATTGTAAGATTATTAATTAATCTAATAATAAATTAAATCTCATATGTTTGGTTTATTGAGAATTGAAATGTCTAGTCCAAGTTGAAAAGATGTCTTAGGCCTATTACGTTGCACTTTGGGTCGGGTCATTCCAAATGATATCAGATTAACCTACTTTAATGTTAGATTGTGAGTTAGATTAAAGAAGTTGGCTAAGCTATTGTTCACAGCCAGAGAAGGATATCAATTGGGGTTAACAACGGGCCAGGTATAGGAATTTTGAGGACGAAATTTTCTAATGCAAGAGGATTGTGAGATCTCTCAATTTAATCATGCATCTATATGTATTCAGGTACGATCATGTTTATAAATAAAAATTGAATATAAATATTCAACTTGATTAATCACTTTTGAAGAAATGATTTAAATTTATTATGTTGCACTTTAGACATTATTGATAGTTATAATATCAGTAATTAAATGAACCTACTTCCAGGTTAGGTATTACCCTCTTCTTTCCCTTGTGCTAACTTAGTTGAAAATTATTTTATAAAAGTTATCTCTATACCATTGAAAAGAAGCACCTTAGGTTAAGGTGAAAGAAAAAAAATATCTCTTTTCTTTTTTCTCTCTCTAAAGTGTTAAAGCAAGGAGCAAGATGCACTTCTGATTAAGTTTTATATTTTATTCATACAATTTCTTAATAGTTATATTAGCAATTGTAGAATTATTAAACATAATTCCATTGAAATTTTACACTCTTTAGATCAGTTTAACATCTCTTGTAATTGAGAAGAAAGCCTACCCAAAAAGGGGGAAAAAACCTGGTGAGTATTAATTAATTAATCTGAAGCAGGTCAGATTATTCTAATTAAAAACAATCAAACATGAAATGCAAGGTTGTATTCAAAATAGTTGGTATTTGGTTCGCCGCTCCGCTCCACGAGCACAGCATGTTGAATAATGCGTATTCAAATCATTTGTTAAAATTCAAAACTGTCAATTCAATCCACGCCAAACGTTCCCAACTGTAGTATTCACAACTACTCTCATTACTAGATCAAGTCCCATGCAATGCACATCAGCTTGTAAATGATAAATTTTATCTCCTGTAAATGAATGAACGGGCAGTCGCTCCGGTCAATAACTTCATATATCCTCCATTTAGATTTAGCAGTTGTATCATTGTTTCATTAATTTAAATAAATATCACATGGTTTTACCCGTTTATCGCCCTCATACTAATAGAGTTAAAATTTTGTACCAATTTATTTCATATCCAATTTTTTAATTTGAAATTTTCAAAAAATCTGATTTTTTTAAAAAAATTGTGGATTTAACCCGTATTTAATAAAATATTGATGATAAAATATATTTTTATTATTTAATATATACTTTATTTATAATTTTAAAATCTAGCTGAATTGTAACCACTAAAATTCTAGTATGATAACATATATAATATTTAAAACTGTGAGTTACATGGATGGCAGATGCGGTGTTTAAAATTATGAGTTATATGGATGTTGTAGTTCTTCCTTCTACTTAGGGGTGCCCTTTCGGTTAGGTACTTGCAAAACCTGATCTTACTAAACCTAATTTTAATAATATAAATTCTTTTTATAAATATATATTTAATACGATTTAAATTTTATTATAGTGATATATATGTTTATATGTGAAATTATATTTTTTAAACTTTTTTTTTGAATTAGCCTATTTAATCTCCTTATTTTTTTAGATAATTATTTTTAATTTAAATTTTCATGGTACCATTTAATTTATTTTTTTATAACATAACCGGGTTTTAAGTGGTAAGGTTCATGTTTGTTGAACGGGCTTAGGTCAAGTTTGAGTTCGGGTAGTAAAAATTTACATGGTTAATAGCCGGGCTTGGTACGTGGGCTTAATGGGTTTGGCATGACATCTGACCAAACTCGATTGTGCAAACTTTATCCTTGCTCCACACAATTATACTCAATAATTTGTTGTATCATAGATAGAAACTAATCATCTTGTCCTTTTATTTATACTTCAAATATATGTGGTGCCCAGGGAACCCAACCCCACCAAACCCAAATAGACTAAGTTTAGTATTTATATAATCGGGTATGGTTTTAAGATATTATGCACCCGTTTTATAATGGTTGGGTTTGGTTTCGGATATCGTGTACCCGGTACCCGATTTCAATAATATAATTTTTTATAAGAATTATATGTAATACAATTTAAAATTTTTTGTTGAAATATATGTATTTTATGTAAAATTAAAATGTTTTTGACTTTATTTATTTTTTTCTATCTGCCCATTTAACCTCTTTATTTTTTTAGATAATTATATTTAATTTATTTTTTTATAATACTATTTAATTTAATTTTTTATTAACATTATCGGATTTTAAATAGTCGGTTTCATGTTTATTGAACAAGTCCACGGCGGGTTGGGTTCGGGTATTAAAATTTTAAATGATAAATAAGTGGGTTTGACATACAAGTTTAAGAAAATTAATGAGTTTAGTGCGAGTAATATATCCTGAGAAACTTTACATATCCACACCTCTGCTTCTACTCAAGAGACTCTTCGTTTTCCCTGGAGCTGGAGTAGTTAACAAAAAGTCAAAGACATCTGGCCGATGGTCAAAAACACATCGACGAGCTTCCATGTAGTTGATTGATCAGGTGAAGTTTACAGTAAGATAATGGCTTTAGCTCTTGCACTGGATCCTGCTACAAGATGTGCTGATATTTTTGGGGTGTGTTCTTCGATTGAGCAAACAACCTGGAAGAATGTGATTTGCTAGACAACTCTTACACTTCTTTTACATCAATTACTAGCAATCACAGCACATCAGAGAAAAAAGAAAAAAGAAAATTGGTCCTCCAAACCTATTGCTGCACTAAATCCAGAATTGTGATTCTTCGGAATCAGGAATAGGTCGCAGTTTATCCAATCGCAATTCCGAGTACGACAGTGGGTGATAAAATGGATTAGAACTCGAACTTCGAAAATCATTCAATTGTAGTGAACTAACACTTCGATATCAAAAAGTGCCGTGTACTTCAAACAACCAAGCTTCAAAAGCTTAGCCGACCCTCTCCTTAAGAACAGGGCTGCAACCACTTTGTATCATTAACGGTATCTTGGCAGCCAATCCAGCTTCCATTGCCATTGGAGCAAACTCCCCCAGAGATAGCTTGCACACAGCCCACAAAATTGAGAGCAGATACTCGTCACTCCTCTCAGAGACCTTCATCAGTAACTTCACTATGTTTGGAATAGTATGGAAACAATCTTTGAAAGCGAATTGTCCCTCCGGCAAGGTGGAGAGCAAATTCAATATGAAGATAGCAGATTCCAAGTTGCCAGGATCCAAATTGGGTAATAGATCAACGATAGCAGGAATAGCTACAATGCTTACAACCGAATTCCTCTCCTCCTTTTATGTACATATCACCTTTAAAAGGCTAATCCCAGCTGCAATCCCATTTGGGTACCGCTTGTCTTTGACAGCTTTTCCAAACCAACTGAAAGACGTAAACTGGAGATAATTTCTGGATTAAAATCGGCCACATCTATCACTTTTTGAATCAATTGTGTGCAGTTGATCTTGGTGCCCACGCTTCCTTCGTGTAACATGTCCACCACCAATGAAAACTTGAAGGCTGCCACAGATCTCCTCTGTTTTCACAATATAATGGCGAATTCACAAGTATGACAATCACCTCCGAGGCCACAGCGTAAGAAGTGGAAGGACCTAACAGAGAAGAAACTACTTGAATCCAATCACCATTAACAAACGAGCTCTGTGCAGAAAAGCCCGCAGCAAGAAGCTTATGGAGCTTCTTGAGAGCTTGCACCCTGGTATGCCCCTTGCACTACCGTCCTCCCATGAACGTCCTCAGACCTCTTCTCCATCTTCTGATGCTTATCAGTGAACCAGGTATGGATGAACTGGTGAAGGGTGGTGTTAGGGACGACAGAGTCGTCCCACAGGTCTTGCATGGTGGTGGGGCAGGTGAACCACCCCATGGAGAACCATTTGAGGATGCTCGACCTCTCGTATGTCTGCCCAGTGCAGAGCGTCACCGGGTCCAACATTCTGTCCAGCATTATGGGGCAGATATATACTGAGGGCACCTCGTTCAAATCCAGCTTCTCAATTATCTTCTTCAAGTCCTCTTTCACACCTCCACCGCCCAAGACTGAAAATTTAGCCCGAATCTCCAGATACCCAACGCGCCGAGAATTTTAAAATACCGATTCTCCGGCCTTCCTCCACGATGGAAGCTCAAGCATCGGCATGTTGCGGCAAAAAGCAAAGAGAACAAGCAGAAGAGCTTAAAAGAAGCGCTTAGAAGAGAAGCTGCATAGGGTATGGAAAGTGGGGACGCGCTGTTGAAGAGAAAAAACAGCCTTTAGCCTCTAATGATGCCAGAGAAGAAGAAGAGACGTCGCCGGAGACGGTCACGCCGCCGCCACAGCAAGTGAAGAATTGGGACGCTCGGAGTGTCAGATTCTACGGTCCACGTGACCGGATGCGGCCGGTTCACCGTCACGTGCAGCGGGTCGTCCAGGTCGTAACGAAACTGTGGGCTACTGCGGATGCGTCATGATCTGATTGGACAGTAAAATGATAATGGGCCCGCTTGATCTGGGACCCATCGTTTGGATAGCGAGGTTACGGCTCAGGTAATCAAGTAAGATCCGGCATGTGCGGTGGCTTAGTTAATATAACTCATCAAATATATTAAACAGAATGAGTGAAGGTTAAAGATTTTGATTTTGGAGAAATTTTCTCTTGCCGATAGATTAAGAAATTTGGCAACAATTATATATTAGATTAAGAAATTCGTTAACAACTGTAAACGAAAAGTTATTTGTCCATTCTTTTTATATTTTACCCATCACATCACTAATCAAGATCAAATGATTACTAAATTGCAAGGGGAGAATTATAAACCCACCCACAAGAGTGGAAATTTACAAGCATATCCAAAGATATTGTGTCATGTAAGATTTATGTTATCGATTGACTTAAATTATTACTTATATTATTGATAAATTTTCGTTAAATAATTTAATAGTTTATAATAATATAATAATTTAAAAATAAATTTGATTGACTTTAATTTTAATGAAAAATCATAATTAAATTATAAGATACATTATAGTAATTTGATTTATAATTTTATTGTTGTTATTATTATTATTATTATTATTATATTAATCTTGCTGGTCAAAACTCTTACTTATATTTTATTAATAAAAGTATATAAGAAAAAAAATTTTAAAATCTTCTAATCATATGCACAAATTTGCAAATTTTTAGCTAATATTTACTAGTTGCCAGCGTGAAAATTGATTGCTTTAAAGTTATATATCCTCCTTCACATAATTAAGTTTATTAATTAAAAACAATTCATGAAGTCTTGAATCAATCATCTCCAGAGAACGAAAGATAACTTATCATTATTCTTCACATCAAAGATAGCTAACCATTAATTGAACTACCACTTACAAATCTAAAGAACAAAGAGGGAACATCTTTCAACAAATAAAATTGGCGAAGCTCAAAACAGTTTGTGACAAAACATTGAAATCAAATCTTTAATCATCTTCCGGCTTCGGGTTTTGTTTGATTAATATGTTTTAAGAGAAAAGAAAAGATAAATGTATTTTTTGAAAAGATTGGAATATTTCAATCGAAAGAAAATAAATTAAGAGTTATTTTTTATTGTGTTTAATACTTTTATTTATTTGGTTAATTGTTAAACCATAATGAAGATGAGGAGAGAAATTATGTTAAATAATTAATTGTACGATAAATTGATTATGTTCCGCCCATGGTGATTTATAAAGCATAACCAAATAGGAATCATTGGATGTTTATGTAGTTCGTTTAAGCCTCAATCTGCATAGAAGAGTTTAATTGTAATGAAATTGAGGAGTTCAATAGATTTTTAATTGAAGTTAACAGAGAATAAACCTGAGCAGAAATATTTGGAGTCAATTAATTTTTAAGATAGTTAATTAGACCCAAACATAGATAGTTAAATAAGAAAAAATTACTGTCTTATAAGAAATAATAATTAAATTTCTTATAAATAAGTATCTTCTCGATAATTGGCTAAAGTGAAATTGAATCTCTGGCTTTGTATTCACATCTTGAGAAAAACCCTAAATTTAGATTAGACTTTTGTTTTCTTTTTAGTTTAATTTTAGATTAAATTTTAGTTAGAATAAAAATCTTGAAAACTCGTTATTTTCTTGCTTTGCTTATAACACCCTCAAATCCGGTTCATACTCGTGAACCGGACTGGCATGTTACAAGCCCGATTAGGTCGGCTAACTCGAACCCAACTCATGCAAATCTAATCTCGGCGTTTTAAGATGAAGATACGATTCGTCATACATGGATGAATGCTCAGAATCCTAACATGATACTATATGAATGACATACAACTAAATTACACGCCAACAACAATTGCAATAAATCAATAGAAATTCTAAAAATAAAACGGATAGAATCTCCACTAAAAGTGCAATTAGGGGTCACCCTGTAACACCCCAAATCCGGTCCATGCTCGTGAACCGAACCGGCATGTTACAGGCCCTGGTTAGGTAGGCTAACCCGAACCCAACTCAGTGCGGATCTAATCTCGGCGTTTTAAGATTAAGATATTACTCGTCATGCATGGATGAATGCACAGAATCCTAACATGATACTAGATGGATGACATGCAAACTAAGTTACACACCATCATAATTACGATCGAAATCGATGAAAATTCTGAAATAAAACGGACAGAATTTCCCCTAAAAGTGCAATTAGGGTCACCCTATCAAAATACTATATATAAACACATACATAAATATGTATCTATATAGCATGCAACTTCATTCACACAATCTGATATATTGTTTACTCACTCTAAAGCTTGGGTCTCAACGCACCACGCTCCTGCTGCGCAATCTATTCATGTTTCACATTCTCTCATCGTGTCTTAACATTCAATCATGTCACATCATCATATCATTGTATTTAATCTTATCCTATCATGTCTTAGCATTTCACAATATTCACAATATAATAGCATCATAAATAAAGTATTAACCACTCTATCGACTGACATGTGTACAAGCGACAATAGTGCTCCTCCGTCCAAGCTGGCTCCTCCAACTTGTGATTATTACCTATATATAGTATAACAACACATCAGTAACAAGTGTTATTGGTCCGAAAAATAAAATAATTATAACAAGCTGGCTATGAGAGCAAACTCTCATATAAAAGAAAACGTCATATACTCCACGTAAACACTCAGAAGGGCATTACTGAGGAGCCACTAGGCTGCAGACCCAGTAGCATCCCGAACTTACTGATCTGCTACTGCTAATGCTGCTCTCGATATTTTCTTACTTCATTTTCTGGTCTCAAATCCTAAGCCCTTTCCTTACCTCCATATTTCTCCTGGCCTTGAGCACGAAGGCCGAGTACTCTCACGCAGTCGCCTTTAGTACCCTTTGAACCACAAGTCCGGACATGTGTTGTACTAAATAGTACCCATAAACCTCTACGTTCTTCGGGTGTAAGGAACTCAAACGCAGAGTTGTCAGGATCCCTCGAGAATGGAATAGTCTGCTGACACTAACCCAGAGCCCATTTGACTGTCACGACATCCGCTCATGGTACGTGCAATCGGTTTCTCCATCTCTCGTCTCACTAAAAATGCAAAAACTACATATATATAGGTCTGAGTAGGGATTTATATAATAGGTCCGAAGGCAACTTGTGGTGGATCTTGTTTTCAAAATTATCCTCGAAGGATCTCATCCTCGAGGGGTTATTAATCGGAAAAACTATTTGGTTAAATGGCCCGAGTTAAGTGGGATTCAATAAAACGCCACTTAACTCGTCTTGCAAATAATAAAATAAACATACAATAGAAGAGAACGTAAAATAAAGACGAGTCCTAAACGAACCTAGTAGAAGCTCCAAGCGTGTCATCGCGCCTAGGTGGCGAGCTCCTACTCCGTACCTACATATCAAAACTAAATACTAACGCCTGCTAACTAAATGATGCATCAAACGCAATGAACATCACACACAATTCAATCATCAACATCCAGCAACAGTTAAATAATTATAAATGTAAATAATTCTAACTCATCCTATTTATACCAATTTTATTGTGTTTTTTTCAAAGTTACGTCTTGATCACTTATCATGTTGAGACTCGATCTACCTCATTAGATCACTTAACCTTTATTTTAAATTAATTGCATCATGCAATCATCATTTCATTCATAGTCATACATTTATCCTAACAACTAACCAATTCTATCATGCTATGCTAACAATCATCATCAATTTTAAATAATCAAATCGGAGGTAATTATACTTCATGTCGTCTGCAATTGGTGATGGCTAAGGTTCCGTCGCCCATCTCGGAGCTTAAATTCGGTGTTCATCGTTCGATTGGGATCGACTGGATGAGCTCCACAGAAGATCTGGCGAATTCCCGTGAATCCGATTTTTCGGTAGGTTCTGCTGGTTTTTCGGCACCTCTCTGGTAGTTTTCCAGCGACAATTGCCGGTGGCGTCTACTAGCTAGATATGGGTCATATTGGGTACCATTGGAACCGGCTCGGCGAGCTCGACGCGTCTACGGCATCGACGTAGTCAGCGGAGGCGATAGCTCACCAAAAAATGGCAAACATAGGGTCGGCGGCGATGGGTAACTAGATCCAACCGGCCTGGGCGGCGATGGCCTCCACTCCGGTCGGGGAAGGTCGCTGGGTGGTCGAGGGTGTCGAGGCTATAGCTGGATTGCGGTGGCGATGGTCGCCGGCGGCATAATCGGCGATGGAAGCACAACGCAAAGGCGCGGCTTCCTCGCGTCGCGGCTAGATGGTGGCCGGGCCTGGTCGGGGCGGCATGGCGACTCCATGGCGGGGCTAGGCGGCATCACCCGGTGGCAAGGCGACGACGGTGCACAGCTAGGGTTTGGAAGGGGAAAGTGTCGGGGGAGGAGAAGAAATGGTTGGGTGGCAAAGTTGTAAATATTACTTTACTCGTCTCCGGCTCGAGTGAAGAATAATAACTAAGTCGTATTAAATCCTTAAAAAAATCAAAAAAAAAATCCCATAAAATCAAACAAACATCAAAACATCATAATAACATGCTCTATAACTAACAACCCACCCAAACTGCCCGTAACGCGTCCTAACGCGATAAACAACCTAAAACTAATTCTACGATCACTATATATATAATAATAAAAAAAATAAATTGCATACTCTTATATATTCTGATAACTCATTCTGTTCTGCTGTGTTCATGACGTTGTCATCATATACTTGGGTACGCATAACCCTCATAGCTCATACATGCGACCGGCGTCGGCTCGGTACACATGTCCTGAAACTGACTCGACTTGAAAATAATGGTCGAACTGACTGGTTCTGAATATAAAACCCTAACTCGAATCGTGGGTTTTACACACTGTCAAAATCAACATATGCAAATATATATTTATATATAAACATTTTCATTCACTCAGAATCTAATCTACTCTATACTCATTTAGAAACTTGGGTCTCAACCCACCATGATTCCATTGCACAATCTATTCATGTTTCACATTTTGTCATCATGTTATAGCATTCAATTACGTCATATCATCATATCTTAAATATTTAATTACATTATATCATGTCTCAACATTTCACGTCATTCTCAATATAATAACATCATAACAAAATATTAACTACTCTATCGACTGACATGTATATGCAAGCAACATCATTACTCCTCCGTCCAGGTTGGCATATCCAACTCGTGATTGTCACTTACATATAGTATAAAAACGTCAGTAATAAGCGTTATGGGTCCAAAATATAATTATAACAAGTTGGCTATGAGAGCAAACTCTCATATGAAAGAAAACATTCATTTACTTCATCAGAACTCTCTAAAAGGCACCTACTAAGTAACTACTACGCAGCAGACCGGGTAACATCCCAAACTGTCTACTTTGCTGATGCCTTTTTCGGTATTTTTTCTCATTTTATTTTTCTCTGTCCATCCGAGCTACATGTATATCCTAAGCCTTCTCCTTACCTCCGTAATTCTCCTGGCCTTGAGCACAAAGGCCGAGTACTCTCAGGCAGTCGCCTTTAATACCCTTTAAACCACAAGTTCGGACATGTGCTATACTAAACAGTACCCGTAAACCTCCACATTCTCCAGGTGTGAGGAACTGAAATACGGAGTTGTCAAGATCCCTCAGGAATGGAACAGTCCGCTCACTAATCGAGAGCCTACTTTGACTGTCACAGCATCCGCTCATGGTACGTGCACTCAGTTTTTCCATCTCTCGTCTCACTAAAAACTCGATAAAATTATATATATATATATATATATATATATATATATATATATATATATAGGCCTGGGAAGGGATTTATATAATAGGCCCGAAGGCAACATGTGGTGGATCTTATTTTCAAAATTATCCTCGAGGGATCTCATCCTCGAGGGTTTATTAATTCGAAAAACTGTTCGGCTAAATGGCCCGAGTTAAGTGGGATCCAATAAAATGCCACTTAACCCGTCCTGCAAGCATTAAAACAAACATACAATAGATAGAGAATAAAAATAGAGACGAGTCCTAAACGAACCTAGTAGAAGCTCCAAGCGTGTCATCGCGCCTAAGCGGCGAGTTCCTACTCCGTACCTACACATCAAGTCTAGAAGTTAACGCCCGCTAACTGAATGATGTATCAACTCAACATGACTGAGACACTCACAATACAAACATCCATCAACAACAAAACCATTAGCAGTGTAGAATAACTCTAACTCATCCTATTTATACCAATTTTATTATATTTTCTAAGTTATGTCGTGGTCGTCAGACTCAATTTACCTCATTAGATCATTTACCATTCATTCACAATTAATCAATCATGCTACTTATCGCTTCATCCATAATTAGGCATTAATCACATTAATTAATCAATCCTAGCATGTTGTGCTAATAATCATTAAGTTTAAATTATTAACTTAGAAGTAATTATACCTCTCGTCGTCGACAATCGGCGACGACTAGGGTTTCATTGTGCATCTCAGAGCTCGAATTCGACGCTCGTCGGCATCCAAAATTCAATCGGGTTCGACTAGATGAGCTCCGCGGAAGATCCAACGAATTCCAATGAATCCGGTTTTTGGCAGGTTCCGGCGCTTCGGTGGTTTTTCGACAACTTTTTGGCAGTTTTCCGACGGCAATCACTGATAACATCTACTGGCCAGATAGTGGTCATATTGGGTACTGTTGAAACCGGTTCGGGGAGCCCCACACGTTTACGGCATCCAAACAGTCGGTGGAGGTGGCAAATTGCCAGAAAATGGCTAAAACAGGGGCGGCGACAATGGGTGACTAAATCTGGCTGGCCTGGGCAGTGATGGGTTCCGATCTGGTCGGGGAAGCTCGCTGAAGGGTCGAGGGTGTCGAGGCGACCACCCGATCATGGTAGCGAAGGAAGCATGGCACAAGGGCGTGGCT
>JAURVB010000015.1:0-27972 GCA_033002965.1 Piper betle | reverse complement strand
CATTTATTTTACCTCAAGTTCGTTCTTTGTACTCACTCTCTTGTTCATTAGCCCGGTTGCAGAAGCTTGTGGTAAGGTTCGAGACTTAGGTCTGGGTAATGGATCTTAACAAAAAATCAGCTCGACGGTGGTGCTTCTCAAAGTCGGGTAAGCTCTCTTACCCGCGAAACTTGATTTTACAAGTCAATCCACCTATGGCTTGTCTCTTTTTCAAACAGTGCCTTGATAGATCTCATTCAATAGTCAACTTGGGTATGTTTGAGAAGTAGTTCGTTCCTACTTTGTTCATGATCATTGGTTTGTTTGATTCATTTCTTTGGCATTAATTTGATGGGGCTCATGGAACAAAGTGGTGCCCTGGTACTAACCTGTTTTGTTCCACTTGTTTTTCATGCGTCAATCGCAGGATGCCAAGGTTGGAGTGAACGAGCAACCGCCCCCTTCTTCAATGGAAGGAAACAGGGGCCATTGACTATCAGAGAATTGAGGAAGGCTCGCCTAGAGCAGAGAATTACGAAGCTCTCCCTCCTACCTCTCATCTTCCTCATCTTCTATGAAGTCTCTGGTGGCCCTTTTGGTATTGAAGACACTGTCAGTGCTGCGGGTCCTCTTCTTGCCATCGTTGGCTTTGTGGTCTTCCCCTTCATATGGAGTGTCCCGGAAGCTCTCATCACCTCCGAGCTCAGCACAATGTTCCCTGAAAATGGCGGCTATGTTGTCTGGGTCTCCCTGCTTTTGGGCCCTTTTGGGGCTTCCAACAAGGTATCATGAAGTGGGTTGGTGGAGTGATTGACAATGCTTTGTACCCGGTTCTGTTCCTAGATTATGTGAAGTCTGCAGTTCCCGCTTTGGAAGGAGGCTACCCGAGAACTCTTGCTGCGTTGTCCATAACAATCCTGCTGACTTACTTGAACTATAGGGGCATGGCTATAGTTGGATGGGCAGCTGTTTTTCTAGGTATCTTCTTCTTCTTCCCTTTGTGGTGATGGGGTTTGTGTCCATTCCCAAATTGCAACCTTCAAGGTGGTTGGTGGTTGACCTCCACCATGTGGATTGGAACTTATACTTGAACACACTGTTTTGGAACCTCAACTACTGGGATTCAATCAGCACACTTGCTGGGGAAGTGAAGAATCCTAGCAAGACACTGCCCAAATCATTGATGTATGCAGTGGTGGTAGTGGTTGCTGGGTACTTGATCCCTTTGCTGACTGGAACTGGGGCAATTCCATTGAATAGAGAGAAATGGGAAGATGGGTACTTGTCAGATATTGCAAAGATGATAGGGGGAGCTTGGTTGATGTACTGGATTCAAGCCGCAGCTGCCATGTCCAATATGGGGATGTTTGTGGCAGAAATGAGCAGTGACTCATATCAGCTCCTCGGGATGGCAGAGAGGGGAATGCTGCCGGAGATCTTCACAAGGAGGTCGAGATATGGTACTCCTTGGGTGGGCATTTTGTTCTCGGCCTCCGGCGTGGCCGTCCTCTCGCGGCTGAGCTTCGACGAGATCGTGGAAGCCGAAAACATCTTGTATTGTTTCGGCATGGTCATGGAGTTTGTGGCATTCATTAGGCTGAGGATGAAGTACCCGGCAGCTTCAAGGCCTTATAAGATACCAGTTGGAACTGTTGGTTCAATTCTAATATGTATCCCTCCAACAGTTTTGATTGGCTTTGTCTTGGCATTTTCCACACTAAAGATTGCGCTGATAAGCTTGGGTGCATTGTTGATTGGCCTGGCTATGTACCCAGCCCTGAAGTACATTGAGAAAAAAATGGATGAAGTTTTCTGTCAATACCAATCTTCCAGATTTTGAGCCAGTTCCACCTTCTCAAATGCCCACTACCCCTGAGACTATTGAAATTCAAGAGCTCTCAGCAAACACAAAGTACCCAAGAGCAGATTCTGAGAGCAGCACCAGCAACCGAGAAGTATGAAGCTGGCATCAGTTGAAGTCTCATTAACCTTGTACAAATCTGGAGCAAACTGATCAAGAGGTGCAAATATTGAATTGCTTGATTTGATCCCAGATGATGTTTGGCACAAACATTTTACGTGCTAGCCTTTGACATCAGCTTTATCATAAGCTGCTTATGGTATGACTTGGATTCTCTGTTAGCATCCAAACATTGTAATAGCTAAACACACACCCATCAGCCATCTGTGAAAATTTATGAATGTTTTCAACCATATCACAATACCATCTTGATTCAAGCTCACCTCTATCTATTCTTCTCATGCCAATATCTTTTACACTATCTAACTTCAAAGGACAGTGATGTTCTCCATTAAGCAACATAGTGGGGCTATGAAGGTCTCCATTTTGGGGAATTAAATGGCGCACTTCCCTATCTGTAGAAGAAACTTCTGTTTGGAGGGTCAAGATTAGCATCTTCCACAATTTTTAACTTCAAATGAAGTCAAATTGAAGGGATTGATAACAGTGTGGTGATTTGGTACTGCAACAGATATAATTAAAATTAGTAAAGTATCATTAAAATGATAGAATGAAAAAGTAATTGGCATGCATTTTCTAAAGTATACCCAAAGAAAATGAAATTTAAAATTTAAAATGCATAACCAGCGTAAGGGTGGTGTAGTTGTTTATCACGCTCGTATCCCACACTAGGAGTCCCGGGCACAGACATGTCATTTTTTGGTATTTTATTGTGTATGCTATTTTTTTTCTTTTTTCTGTCTGCATAATTTATTATATATGCTATTTTTCTTTGTTTTTTGCATAATTTATTATATATACTTTTTTTCGTCCTATATCAAGTAGGGCGGTTTACGAGGCGAACTTATAGTTATGACTAATTGCTCCAATTCAAACCCGAACATAATTTTTCATATATTTTATCATTTATATGTAGGACTGGTCCTAACCCTGGTCATGACCAAGCTTATTGTAACAATTAATATTTCGAATTATGTATGAACCAAAGCTCATACATGGCTTTCATTTAATTTATTATATTATTATTTTTCTAGGTCTTATATGTGAGGCTGATCACAAATCGAGCTTCCAATTTTTAAATTTTCCAATACTCATATGTTCAATTTTGTCACTTGGAGTTTTACTTGGAATGTCTTCAAAGATAAATACATGTAAATAAACGTTTAGTTTCAGACTTTTATGCAGGATTATTCATAATCCTAGGCGCTTATTTGATTATTTTGATTCCGAACATGCGAAGAAAATGTGAAAAAAATGATTAACCTAGAAAATGAAAAAAAATTGAGGTAAGGGGATGCATGTTGCATTTCTCAAACATGGCAATTGCAAATTGCTCATTGAGTTGCCCTCTTCAGAATGCATGCATTAACAACCAACATTTGAAACCAGGGAACTTCCATTTATTAGAACGACCATAATCCAAATAGAGAAGCAATACCAGGCTTCTTATAAGGTTATAAACAAGGAAGGAACTCAAAGTGATATACAACTGCATGAGGAACTCGACATTTCGCAGTCCCAGCTTTGAAGCAATCAATACAATCAGATTCAACACGCAAAGAAATAGAAGAGTTTCACCAAGCAATTTACAAAGAGACAGTCATACTAGTCGCGCGGACGCAATGTGATCCATTAGTTTCGTCACACAATGCTGTCGTTTTAGTAAGCATAAACAATGGACTCTATGAGATCTTGCAATGGTGCAAGCTCCTTCTTGTCAATCAATCCAAATTCCTGCACCAGAGTTTGGAGATTGTAAGATGACACTCGAAATGTAGTTTAAAACAACTAGTAGAAAAAGTTTTAGAAGAAGGCAAAAGGACGGCCTACTCTTTTTGGCAGCAAACTGTAGCAATCAAAATGGGTCGAACAGAAAGGGCACAGACAAACATTTTAATAACCACTATAACACTCCAATTGAACAACTCGATAACACCTTCCGACTTTCCCCACTATCCTAAAAGAATACCACCGGGAAATAATGCTAGAAGGAATAATTATAATGCAATTGCAATGATTCATGGACATTTGAAGATAACTTTGCCCAAAAAAATGTTCTCAAGCTTATGCAGTACAGTTTCTTTCCATTTCCACCCACACAAAGAGCCATCCACACAAATATCCACTAGATAAGAAGAATGAATTGTTCTATTGACAGTTCCATCAAAACGTAAAATGTTATAAAAAAATGTGAACTGCCATGAACTTACTAAAGTAAATAGGATAAAATGCTTGAAGCATGTGTTAAGATGAGCCTCCTCCTTTGAGGGAAACAATCTTCTGAAAGTGTGAATAGTAGATATGGGCATAAACACGGAATAGCCTCTTGAAAATTGTTTTCACGACCTCCTTGAAATTTGGAGGGAAGGGCGTTCCTTTACAAGTCATGGAAATACAACATGTAAGTTCGAAGAAAGAAAAATATCAAAAATGTATTCTAAAATCCAACTTTACCAAGTTTTGAGGAAATATGGATTCATCATCAAGTTGAACCTCAATCCAGTCCATCAAATACTCCACATATTTGGGAGCAGAAACTTCAATGGGTTTCTTTATCTGCACTCCATCAGCCCACCTATATTCATACCTACAACATTGCATAATCAAACAATAAGAAAAGAAAATCAGCATCAGATACCTGGAAACAAACATGATATCAAGATCACAAAAACATGACAAAGTCATAATTCACGATATGATGTTTTGCGCTGTATTTTCAATTAGCAAAATACAAATTAGCAATATCATAAGCAAGATGACAGTATGCAGATTAATAGTACTTAAATCTGAACTTTGACGCAAATGCTTTCAAACAGTAAAATGCAAGTTTTATACCTCAAGCCTCCAATTCTAGGATTAACCAAAATAAGAACATAAAAATAATAATGCATTGAAGTGGCCACATAATTAGCATTTTTCTGCAATGCATGAAATACTAAGACTAACAGCAAAGCTAAGAAAAATCCTGCATTGTGAGTTACATTTCAACAAGTCTGAATAACAAACAGACAACAAACACAGGGAAGTAAATGCTGGATAAACATGAGATAACATCAAAATGCTAAGATGGGAGCCATAAACCGTACTTAGGCCCTGCTGTCATTGTAGGACAGTTCTCAGGCGTGCAGAATTCAGTAAGAGTTCCATAAAGGAGATTCACCTGGTTGAAGAAATCTACCGCTGAAAATTCGAAAACACAACCACCAAGGTTCAGATTGCATTGCTGTTATTTCAACTAAGAACAAAATTTTTTGTCTTCTAAAAACATAACCACTACACTATTGATATTTAACAGATTACATTGGGGATTGATTTCACGCAAAGTTGACTTCTCACAAAAACTGGTGAGAACCACAATAGAGAAGAAACAATTATTTCCTTAAAAGGGGCAAGATATTACTGTTAACAGCCAGCCACTCATTTGCATCTTCTCCTGGAGGCAGCCGTACTGCCTCCCTGAGATTTCCACTACCCAACGTGGCATCAATATGCTGCCGAAGTTGAGCTCCCTGCGTATATCATGATGCATAGGAAATATTAAACAAAGGTATACCAACTCACTATCAATCCTTTTCGAGACAAACAGATTTTCTTAATAGCAAAAAAGTAAATAAATTCAGCAGTATACCAAACAATCGTGTGGGTATACGTAAAAATCAAGTAAAACTACAGAAAAAATAAAGAGATGGTTGATTCACAAGCAACAACAGAATTCATTTCATATTGATGAAACAGGTGGTAATCAAACATCACTTATTAAATTTCATACAAGCAACAAAAAGGAAATTAATTCAACAGCATACAAAAAACAAAGCAGTTTTGCATATAAATAAGGGAAAAACAGAAAAATATATATGGATAGCATTGATTCACAAGCAGAAATAGAGTTAACAAGTCGCTTACCTGATGCACAGCCATATGCATTTTGTCTCACTAATTATCTTTTAAGAATCACATAACAGGTAACCATTTCTACAGAGCTGACGTAATTGAATCCACTTGAAACGTGATCTTCCTTAAATTATTCTTTAAAATAATTTAGATTCAAATCCTAAATGAATTAAAATTTTCAATGTATTATGAGTCCTAGTTGAATCGGACATTAATATTGATATTTGAAACAGATCAACCTCGAACACATAATAAACATAGACAAGAACAACACCTTGCTTCCTGATGGAGCACTCTTTTTCGGTCGAAACGTTCTCTGATTCCTGCCCCATAAACCGTATCAATCATCCAACAATCCAAAAATTAAAGAAATTCCCACATCCAGAAATTCAACCACCAACGCCAATCCCCAATAAAAAAATCAAGAACAAAGGATCACCCACAATCCATCAATCACCAATTGCATCCCACGTAGCTGTACAAAGATGCCTCCTTTCCAACAAAATGGGCATCAATTCAACCTAAACAACAACCAAAATGAAAAAACTCACCTGCCCAGACCGAAGAGGCTCATGATTGAAGGATGTATTGGATCAAGAGTAGAAGAAATGGCGATTGTTACCAGCGAATTTCAAGGAATGGGGCCAAGAAAGTGGCAGAGGAAGAAAGGTTGAGGGTAAAGAAGAGGGGATTAATTAATATTTAATATATAATTATATGTTAGTGTCGATTAATTAATAACATAACATCAAATTACTATCCAATTTAAACCATCTATTCTTTATTAATAAAAAAAAGAATTAAAATTTTTAAAAAAATGAGAGATTTAACCGATCAAATCATAATAAAATAAAATAAAAACTCCCAAATTATTGTATTTTATTTAACTCTTCATTTAATTAAAATTTTAAATTCTATCTTTACGATATTAAATTAATTATTACGGCTCGTCTGTTAATTATTCAACGAAGATTGTTTATAAAATTAGAATATATGTCTAATATATAAAATTTATAATCTGTCATGGCTATCTAAAAAATGAGAGCCGTGTGATATCCTACCTAGTTCACATCAATTCTGGGATTCAATCTACTTACGTTAAAACATTTGAATTTATTTTGTTTTTTATCGTGTTTCATAATTTTATATGTTATGGTTAATTTTGGGTTTATAATAACTCTAGAGACTCGTTAAAATGTACCTTGTTTAAAATTATTATTATTACTAATTATAGGAAAATGTTGATGTATATCCCGCCCAATTTAAGAATCCAATATTAACCAATAAATTATAATTAAATATTTATAATTATAATACTTTAAATTATATTTTTTTACTTGTCAGTACATACTAACTGATTGCATGGTACGAAAATGAATGGATATCTCAAAATATATATTAATCAACCATATTTATAAAATAACATTTTCTAAAATTGATCAAATGTGAGAGACTAAAACCTTACATCTAAATTGACAAAAAAAGAAAGGAGAAAATACATGAAATAATTAATGGATTTTTTATATTTTTTAAAAAGTAAATAAATCTAAATGATATTAAGTTATATTTATCCACTTACATCATGTGTCATGTGTCTCTCCTACTCTAAAAGTTATTCTTAATCTAAAAGTTAGTTTAAATAATAAGATTTTCTTATTAACTTATAGATAATTCACCAATCATATCTAAATATTACATGGGATAAACCCAATATGTCCTTATTTCCATAAATTAAAAACAATCCAATAAAAATAAAATAGTAATATTTGAGGGAAAAAAGATCAGATTTTATAAATAAAAAGATAAAAAAATTGTAACCTATTGAATGAACTCATGAAAAGAAACAAGAAAGAACCACTTTAAAAAGCTACAACTTTTTTTTTTTAAGAAAAAAAGTATAACTAAAAAATTATATCAATATATAATAAATTCATTTTAATACTAATTTCTTGAACCATAAATTCAATTTTATTTTAAATTTTTTATAAAGGAATCTTCCAGGTGCTCCTTCACTGAACATATAACATAGCACAAACAAAAGGCAAAAATATGTAATAGAAATGGACCAAATAAGCATTTCCTGAGGTGAGACAGGGGCATCAGAATATAGACAGACATTTACAGCTGTTATGGCCATGACTGGTTCATGTCAGGTTGACAATTTGGCACACATTGTCTACCAAAGCTCAAAGGCATCTTTCAATGTAACTCCCACTTGTTCACTTGTTCAAGTTGGCACCTTTCACCTCTTTCAGATACAGTAGCTATCAAGTCTTCACCATTTCTCGTTTTTCAACTTGCCCATTAACAGTTTGCCAGCCTCCTTCTCATCCTTTTCGTCCTAAGTTCCCACTTCCAAAGGCTTGGTTTTTCATGTTGTTGAGCTTGGAGTGGGGGCTGGTTCATGTCAGGTTGACAATTTGGCACACATTGTCTACCAAAGCTCAAAGGCATCTTTCAATTTAACTCCCACTTGTTCAAGTTGGCACCTTTCATCTCTTTCGGACACAGCAGCTTATCAAGTCTTCACCATTTCTCATTTTTCAACTTGCCCATTTACAGTTTGCCAGTGTCCTCATTCCTTTCCTCCTAAGTTCCAACTTCCAAAGGCTTGGTTTTTCATGTTGTTGAGCTTGGAGTGGGGGCTGGAAACTTGAAGGAGAGATTGTCTGTGGATTGGGCAACGGTCTGATTTGATAGCATGGCATCAAACCAATCACAGCGATCTGAGTTTGATGATGATATCAGACAACTAGGCGGTGTCTTGATCTCCAGCCTGGTAAGGCAGCAGCAATCACTTCCCTTGGCTGTCAATCTGTTATTTCTTTATTCGTAGGACATTGAACCAGCTGGGTATTGCCATGCGAATCCGATAATCTAAATCTTGATCAGATCCGAATCAGAGACTATGTCAGTTTTATTCATTATATTCATATCCTTTTTCAATTGGAACTGGCGTCAAGGGGACCGATTTATTAAAATAATATAAATAATATAAATTTTAATTTAAAAATAAGTAAATAATAAAAAATATAAATTTATATATTTTTAAAATATAATTTTGTGAAATTAGATTATCTTAAACCTATATCCGATTCAAATATTTTTTGAATATATTACATATTCAAAAAGTTTCGATTCGAATTTGATCTAAAACTATTTAAGATCATACGTAAATGGGTCAGATTCATATATCGGATATTTGAATTCATCCTTAGAACAAAGTAATTGCAAACTTGATCAATGGTGAATATAATTTGACTTAAATCATTAAATTAATTATATTGAATTAAAATCTTGATTTTGGTTCGATTCACCAATTAATTTACTTGCAATTTGTAACATATGAAAGTTAGGTTTGTGACTAGCCTTATTTCGAAACTGATAGAAAAAATTAAAATTTATAAAGAAAAAAACAACATTTGTGTTTTAAGTGAATTGTTATTAAGTTATTTGATCAATTTATGGTTTATTTTAGTTGTTTATTACAATATGCATGCTTATAATATTTTAAAATGTGGTAAAAGATGTTCTTTTTATAACCTATTGTAATAAAATTTGGTTTTGAAAAACACCATCAAATCTAATTTACTTCGTCTCAATTCTATAACTAGGTAGAGATTTCAAATTTACTCGACTCGGTTCACTTAAACGACAATACAAAGACCAAACGGTCTCCGAGCTAGGCTTAGTTAATCTCACTAAAAATACAAATAACTATAAATAAAAAACATAAAAAGTTGAACACAAATTAATGCATTGTGTTTTAAACATTAAAAATATCAAGTTCAAATGATTATAATAAATTTCCCAATTTTTCTATATGGGATAATAAATATTATACAATAATCAACTAGTAGTCAACTGGCACTAAAAAAAAAGACTTTTTACCGCATTTTTCTTCACGTTATTTTTAACGGTGGAGAAAAATTATAATTTTTTTTAAATATTTAAATGTGAGTATGCATTAATATTCTAACTTTTCTCTACCCTGAAAAAAATTCATTAATCTTAAAACATGGAAAAAATTGAACGGAAAAAAGTAGTGTGGAGAAAAGTTTCTCCACTTTTTCTGACACGGAGAAAAGGTTAAAAATTAATACATACTTGCCTTTAAAAATTTTCAAATATAAAAATAAATCTAAGTTTTTTTTTCATTGTAAAAATTGGTGCTCTCCACTACACACAGAAAAACCAATTTTGTTGTAGTGCAGGATGCTTGTTATGGTGAGCCTCAAATATATCACAACCAAATTATTAAAACCTTGATCTGAGAATGGGTTTCAGTCTAATACTGAGAAACCTTCATAGACAAGATAGTCCTAACTGATAAATTCAAACTTCCAAATTTATTCTTAAGCCTATAATATTTGTATATTTATTATTTTTGTTATATTTTTCCGTAATTGTATCAATTATTTCTGCTAATTATATAAACGGTTTTTGAAAATATAGTAAATACAAATGACATCTATAGACAATTAGGTGCACACAAGGGTAGGGTGAGCATAACTATGTGAAAACTGAAAACCGAACTTAACCAAACTCGAATAAGCAAGTTGGTTATTCGATCGGCCCGTAAAACAACTTTATGTATATTGATATTTCGGTTAAGAACCAAACCAAACCAAACCAAATTAACCAAAATTTTAAAAAAATATTCCAAAATCTATATTTCATGTTAATTACCATAAAGTTATAATATATATATGATATATACATTTAAAATGAGTTATTAAATAGTTATATTCACTAAAATAATGATGTAATTTAAATTAAATAATTTAACAAAAAATTTTATATATAGCTTATAATGTAATTTGGTTTTTCGATTACCAAACTAAATTAACCGAAAGATTTCAGTTTTGGTTTTAAGAATAATTTAATTTAAATTCGGTTAAAAAATCTAATAATCAAATAAAATTTAATTAATTCGGTTCGGTCGGTTTAGGGTTTAGAGTTTAGAGTTTAGATTTAGGTTTAGGCTTTGGTTTGGATTAGGGTTTAAGATTTAGGGCTTAGGATTTAGGGTTCAGAGTGAATGCTCACATGTGTAAATAAAGGATGGAGGGGGGTCAATTGGAGCTTTGCGGTGGAATGTCTCAAAAGAGCACTGCTGTCAAGAAAGGGAGAGCACTGCTTGGGTGGGCCTAAAGTTTAGACAGCCTTGCCTTCTGTTTGGAGTTGGGGGTACATTTGTACCGCTCTTTGCTTTTCTTCAAACTTTTTCATTCAGTTTTCTTACTAAATTCCAACATTTTGGTTGTTGAGGAGTTGGGGTTACATTTGCACCACTCTTTGCTTTCCTTCAAACTTTCTCATTCATTGTTCGTACTAAATTCCAACATTTTGGCTGTTGAGGATTATAGTTTGGTCAGTAGCTCCAATTTCATTCCATGGTCTGTCTCTCTTTCCAATGGTCTGCTTGGCCTGCTGTTTATTAGCTGTGAATGTTGTTACACCCTGCCTCCCTTCTCCTCCTAGGCCCCCATGAATTGATATCTTCTATACAAAATGGTGATGCCTCATATGATTTACTTCCAGTGATCTTCTTACAAAGATATGAGTTGATTATTGTTCTTAAGCAAGTCATTAGAAATTACAATGGTGCAGTAGCTTTCGACAAGAAGGGAGACAAAGGGCTTGAGAATCCGTCCATAGCAAAAACTAGCAATGAAGGTGTCAAAATTAGTATGTAGAAGATGATCCTATCCTGCTCCTTAATTCTTAAAAATTGTCATAATCGTCAATTAAAATTGGTTTTGATAGATAATTGGGGAGAAGATATTCATTTCGGAGCTTTCTCTCTTCCTATTAATTATTATAACCACTAATAATCAGAATTAATTAACAAAAATTGACCACTAAATGCTGCTCATAATAACATCATGATAACATGGTCTAGCACTGCATCACATCACCAACAAGCTGCTTGGGTCGTTTCACTTTCTTCAATGAGAAGAAATTTGTGAGAGCAGGAAAAATGAAGAGTAAGGTATCATTTCTATCGGCAAGGATTCCATGTTTGTTGTTCGGTTTACGCTTCATCTGTTTCCTCTTTTCTCCTGTATAAATTGATGGTAGGGACATCGAGGATTGAGCTCAGGAGAGGGAGCAGCGACAAAGCAAAAGGCCAAAGGGTCCAAGGCAGTGTGAGTAGAAAGGAGAGTGGGGAAAGGGTCCAAAGTGGTTGTCCTTCAATGCCTGTACAAAAACAAGTCTCAGAGACAAGCTCGAATGGTAGGTGCAATGGTGCGGTCCAACGAGGCACCCCTAACTGGACAAATCATTGCCAATTTCTCAAGAGTCCATGCCTTCCCTACTTTTGGACACCCTGAACATTTTTCTTTAGTTGGGCATCTGAGATTTTATATATTGACATTTAAAATATGGAATTCTGGTATCGTTCAGGTCATTGTGTTTGTGATTCATGGCATTCCATTACTGGTATTTGCGTTCCAATTCTGTTTTGGTTGCTAATACCTGGAGAGCAGTGGCAGAATGTTTGATTGCTTGCCGCTCTGCATTCACTGTTTTTTTCTGTGAACGTCCGCATTCACTGTTTGGTGATAGTCAAAGTGAGATGAGTTTCTTATTCCCCTTGCCATTGCATAACCAAAAAGTTGAGAGAGGAGGTAAGATTTCTTGTAAGCAAGCTGGAATGGGATCAGAAAATACCTCTGTTTTTGGTGGGTAGGGGTGGGCACCTTGTCAGAATGTTGTTTGTCTCTCATCCTGTAGCCAGCAAATATTCGTGGTTAATCTGACCACTATTTTAACCCAAAACAAAGTGACAAATACAAATGACATACAAATCATAATATTTGTGATTGAATTTGATAAATTTATACATAAATGCTGCTGCTTTTGCTGGGATTTGTGCATTCTCATAATCTTCAAACACAGGAACCAATTTATCAAGTACAGTAGAATTAATGCACTCTCATTGAATTCACCAACCTGAACATGAAGTCATAGCTGATTGCAATCTAACCCAACAAATGCAATCTTTAGTGCAAACCACTGTATATTTCCTAGTTGGTTAGAATATACTGCAAGCAACTTATATATCAACACAGGGTATATAATGTATATTGACACATTCTCATCCAATTCACCAAATTAGATGATAATGAAAATTGAAAGCCATTTTTCATCAAATATCAATCCAAGCCCAGAAAATAAAAAAGGAAGAATCTACACTCATTTATCCGGTTATGTACTAGAGCTTGAAAGCAGTGCTGCTTCTCCTTTCCCAACACAAGCAAAGACTCTGCGCTTGCAGACACTTGTAAGACCTCACCATTGTTGACCTCCCCAACAGAAAGCTCAAGCTCCAACCACAAGGAAAATGGCGACGCCGGCCGCCGCCTTCTTCTTTTTCGTCTCCTATGGACAGCAACATGTGGGCAGTTGGGTGCTCTCCCCGAGCTGCTCTGTCTGCTCTGCTCCGCTCCTTTCGTGCTCTTTTTGAGTTGGCTTTTTGTGGCAGTAGAGTTAGCTGTGTGGCCGGTGTAGGAGTAGTATTACAGCGGTGTGGTGTGTGGAAGATGAGCTCCACGGCGGCGGCGGTGGGGGCGGCGGCGGTGGCTGGGATCCATTACCTCCATCCGCCCTTCACTACTTCTCAGTGGCAGGAGCTTGAGCACCAAGCTCTCATCTACAAGTACATGGTCGCCGGCATCCCTGTCCCTCCGGATCTCCTCATCCCCATCCGCCGCAGCATTGCTTCCTCCGGCTTTCTTCACCATCCCGCCTGTAAGTCTGTCTCAGTAAAAATTCGTTCTTTGTTCATAAAGTCTGCTGTTTTTTGTGCTGTTTCGGTGGATGATTGCGACAAAGATTGCGTTTTTTCTCAATGGGTAGTGATGAGCTAGTTCTACGTGGGTGTGCGCAAAAATCTCATTTTTTCTTCGCACCAATGAATGCCGTTCTTGGTTTGTGAAGGACCTAAGATTGCATTTGTTTCTTGCTATGGATGAGCTATGTGTGCTACATAGAGGTTGTGATTCTGATTCGTTTTTCCGCACAAAAATCTCATTTTTCATCATAACAACGAATGTCAATCTCGTCATGGAATAGCTGTTCTTGTTTTTTGTGATGGAACTAAGATTGCATTTTTTCTTGCCGGCTATGGATGAGCTATGTGTGCAACACAAAAGTTTCTGATTCTGATTCGCTTGTCCGGCACAAAAATCTCATTTTTTCCCCCCTTCATACTAACGCAACGTATGCCAATCATGTCATGGAATAGCTGTTCTTGTATTGTTGTTTGTGATGGGACTAAGGTCACATTTTTTTCTTGCTGGGTATGGATGAGCTACATAGAAGTTCTGATTCTGTTTCGTTTTCTCAGCACAAAATCTCTCACTTTTTTTCAAACGAACTAATGTCAATCTTGTCATGGAATAGTTGTTACTGTACTGTTGTTGGCGATGAGCTAAGATTGCATTTTTTCTTGCTGATAGTTCTGATACTGCTTCGTTTTTCCGGCACAAAAATCTCAAATTTTTTCATACCAACTAATATCAATTCTTGTCATGGAATAGCTGTTTTTGTGTTTTTGTCGGTGAAGGGGCTGTTTGCAACTTTTTCCTTTTTTTGCAGTGAGCTACAGTTCGTTCTATGGGAAGAAGATCGATCCTGAGCCGGGGAGGTGTAGGAGGACGGATGGGAAGAAATGGAGGTGCTCCAAGGATGCATATCCTGACTCCAAGTACTGTGAGCGCCACATGCACCGTGGCCGCAACCGTTCAAGAAAGCCTGTGGAAATGCCCAACACCTCTCTTTCCTCTTCCTCCAGTGGGGGTGCTGCTGGGATGGGAGCCCTTCCATCCAACTTCTCCAACCTTCCTCTCAACAGCTCCATTTCCATTTCTCAGGGTGGTCATGCTTCGGCCCTGCCAATTGATCATGCATCCCCATATGGCTTTGTTAACAAAAACTATAGGTATTTTGTCAATCTATCTTATGAAAACTATCTCTTATTTGCAAGATTGGATAGATATGGGAACTGATATATGTTGCCCAACAGTATATTGTATTAGATTAATTTAAGAAATTTCGATTGCTGTTATTGAGGAAAGAAAGTCGAAAGTATTTGTTTTAAAAATGAATAGGTAGGTACTTCATTCCAGATGTTTTAGCCAAAACAAAAGTGTCATTTTTCAATATCTCAGTGTTTACCATCATTTTTCTGTGCATTAGATTCTTCTTGTCACTTATAATGTTATTTGCTTTTTATAATGTTTAATTATTATTACTAAATGGCAGGCCCTCCATGAATGTTAATTGAAGAAATCTGTCAAATGTTTTTGAGCTTGATGTAAATAACTGTATCAGAACCACAAGAGCCCAATTTATATTTCAGATGATTTTACAAGCAAAGTAGGTGACTTAAGCCTTCAGGACCAACAGAAAGAGAGAAATACTGAGAATGAGAATTTATATCTACAAGTATCTAGCATCTATCGTTTGAATTGTTTCCCGGATATGTACTAAAAGTTTTGTTGTCTGCCTTGCTGAAAACTGGTCAACTAATTTATAAATTTTGCAACGAACGTGTAGGCGAAATTTTGATTTTTATAGAAGCATATTAATTTTTTTTCAATGGGAGACAATTATGTCTTTATTAACTGACAAAATTGTCTCAAGATGCTTATCCAAATAATTTGGATATGATGTCAAAGTTTCATCTCCTCCCGCACTTTTGATATTGCATGAGAATGGCACTTAGTAAAATTTGTCACTCTGTTCCGACATGGGCTTTATTCCATTGGTTTTTGAATCTGAAAGCTGTAGATAGGTAAAGCAAAATTCATGCTGTAGACCTCAGCAGTTCTAGGATAAGTTCTTGTCGAGATGGTTGATGATGTTTTTCTCTTAATGCTGAAGTACATCATTGTTTCTTGTCGACTGAGTTAATTTGTGATTCATTTCAGTGTAAAAATTATCGATCTATCTTACTCTTTGCATCTCTATCTAAACTGCAAAGTGTAACTTGTTCCCTGACTCAAAATTTCAGCTGAGGCTTGAGATATTGTCGTTGTTGCATTCCTTATAGCCTCTAACTCAGTTTTATTTTAATTTTTTCTGTGTTAAATGGTCTTGCTAAGTACTTCTTTGACCTTTCTGGAACATGTAGGTATCTTCATGGAACCAGAGAGGGAGATCAGCATGGATTCTTTGTAGAAGGCTCTCTTAATGCAGGGGGGCTAGGATTGGATTCAGCTGGTGATGGGTCTTGGCCATTGATGTCATCTGATATGCCTTTGTTCCCATCGGCAAAATATAGAAGCAGCTCCATCTGGGAAAACAACTACCAACAGATGCAAGGATTACAAAATTTTGATGCAGTCACTGTTTGTGCTGCTCCATCAAAACAACAGCAACATTGCTTCTTTGGAACTAAATTCGGATCTCCAAAGCCTATTAAGCAAGAAGGACAGCCCCTTCGACCTTTCTTTGACGAGTGGCCAAAAAACAGGGATTCGTGGACAGATTCACAAGATGAGGGATCCAACGGAGTATCCTTGGCCACAACCCAGCTTTCCATTTCAATGCCAGTGATCACCTCCAATTTTGCTGCCAGTTCTTCTGGATCCCCTGATGGTGAGTCCAAAAAAGAAGTACAATAACAACTTTTATTGTCTAAAATTGCTTGTCACACCTTTTTTTATTGCAGGTAATTGAATATTTACGTGGGAGCAAAGACCCAGCTTGTAATCATTTATTCAAATGCGTGCCTCCTGATTCCAGTGATTCAAAAGTTGGGACGGACTGTTGCTTTGTTTCTGCATTCCATGAGGAAGCCGGTTTTGTTGTTTGGTGAGGAACTTATTAATGTGTAATTGCATGTTTTTAGGCGAAAAAGATGATCATTATACTGTCTTACACTAGCTTAATTTGTTTTACTTCTCAGACAAAGATGTTATCCTTTGTGCGCAATTAGTTAACGATCGCAAAATTGTGTAGCTCTAGTTTGTTCAATTTGATTTTTTGAGCTGTGTTTGTGCTAGGGAAACTTGGCAAAGTGCAACCTCTCTAACTGCACACAGTGATTGCTTATTGTTTGCTGTCACAGCAATTCTTTTCCTGGTAAATGTGTTCTTGAATGCATATTTTGAACCTGAATGAATTTGGCAAGGACAATGCCCTATTGTTATGCCATGGTGGTGTTGTTATCTGGGGCTTGCCGAAGGGCCTCAGTAGCCCTTCTTCTTCCACCCTATACCCAGGAGGTGTTGGGGTGTAGATCCTAAACTAGGATCTATGATAGGTGATCATAGACGCAAAGCTTTTTGATACGACTGGGATTTCAATATCTTTAGCGTGGGCATTGTGCTGCACTTGGTATGTGAAAACCATTGGCAGGTGAGATATTATTGATGTTGAACTCAATTATAACCTTGAAATTGTTTGCTTAGTTGATTGGACGCCTACATTGTTGCTAGACCCCTTAGAACGCCGTAGTTTAAACTAGTTATATGCTTGCGCAATGCGTGCTAATTTTATGTTTCGATTGGAAATTATTCTTATGTCAATTTATTCAAATTTCTATACATATCTTAAGTATCTTAGAAGAGTTTTTATTTTAATATTTATTTATTAGTAGTTGATTTAAGATTTTATCTATTTCAAAATTGTTGAACCTAAGGCCTAATTTTGAATGATTTGTGAATCAATACAAGGATAAAATTGTAATTTTAATTATTTTGTGAATAAGAAACAATTTTTTTGTTAAAAATTAACACTTTCACGAGTAAGAGATAAGGAGCAATATCATAAAAATATATTAAGGTTAATTAAGAATAGGATATGTGACAATTTATAAGGAAGAAATAAGACATAAATAGTTTAATACCTAATTAAATGAGTCTTATGTGTATGAAGTGTATCTAATATAGTTTATATAAGTTATACATTTTATTTAGAGTAATTTAGTGGGTCTCTATAACACTTCGATTTTTGTTTACTTAAAAACCAAATTAGAAATGTTACGATCGAGTCGAATCATATCTAAAGTTGTTAATTGATAAAACTCGATAGAATAAAATAAATTGAAACCCACTTGACGTCATGAAAATAGAAGACATTATTAAATATAAGTGAAAATTCATCAAATGTAAATAAAATATCAAAGAAAATAATTGTATTGAGCTCAAATGCTCAGAATCAGAAGACCTACATATATAATATAAAAAAACATCAGTCACTAGTCCAAAAAATAATTACATAGCAAACTGTTAAATGAGAAATGACTCTCATTTAAAAGAAAATCATTATATATTTCCATTGAACTCTCCATAAGGGCATCTACTAAGGAGCTAACACGATGAAGACCCGGTAGCATGTTGATGCCTTTTTTGGTATTTTCTTATTTTTCTAATCCCTTGGGACTACCAATATATCATAGGCCCTCTCATTTCCTCTATATATCTCCTGGCCCTGAGTACGAAGGCTAAGTACACTCTGGCAGTCACCTTTAATACCATTTGAACTACATGTCTGGCTATGCGCTGTACTAAATAATTCCCGCAAGCCTCCTGTTTTTCTGAGTATAAGGAATTCAAAACACGGAGTTGTTAGGATCCCTCGGGAATAAAACAGCCTCCACTAATCCACCAACTCATGGTATGCGTGAGTCGGTTTCACTATTTCTCATTTCACTAAAAACTCCATTATATATAAGTCTGAGAAGAGATTTATATAATATGCTTGAAGGCAACTTATGATGAATCTTAGTTCTAAATAATTTGAGGGATCTCATCCTCGAAGGTTATTAATTATGAAACTAAAATACGTCTATATGGCTTGTGTTAAGTGGGGTTTAATAAAATAATCACTTAAAACGTCCTGCAATCTGAGAATTAAATCCACGATTGACTAAAGCAATAAAGATGAGAAGAGTCCTAACAGACATGTGGTCCAAGCTCCAAGCGCATCGGCACATCTATGGCGAGCTCGGACTTTGGGACCTATACCGAACCCATTATTAGGTAAAAGGCTTGATAAGTTTATATGATTTATGATCGTGATATGTGCTCACATCATCAATAGCATCACAATAAAAAACAATGCAAAATAAATTTACTAAAGAAAATGACAAATAAATAAATATTAAACTCATGGATAAATAGATAAATAATAAATACATGAAATAAATAAAACTCTAATTATAAAATAGTAATATAATTATACTATATAAATTCACGGCTAAACATGAGTAAATATCACATATACACGTGTTAGTAAATATATAAATAATTAAATAAATAAATACATAATAATTTAATAAATAAATAAATAAAACAAATAATTTGTATATCTAGTATATACAATGATATTTAACAAAAGTTGAAACTGACTTAAGGCCTAAAAGTGACTTTATAGGCATTAATCAAGACATGAAAGCTAATTGGGCCTCAAAACTCTAAATTGAATCAGGTAAAAATTTACGACTCAAATCAAGATGGGACCACAGGGGCAATCTGGTACTCCAAAATCCCTAAGATGCATGTAAATGAAATACCCTGAAAATCCCGAACGAATACTAAACGCTGCAACGACCTAAATTTATGCCTAAAATCCTGATTAGCACACAATTTTTTTTGCATATCTCGTGTTGATGTGAAAATTATAACGCAAGTGCACCTGCCGAATCAAGTAATAAAGTAATAAAAAAGTATCGTCCCATGAGGAATTATTACTAGAAATTTTCAATGACCAAAATTAATTTAATTAATTATACTTAATTGAAAGAAAAATTTAAAGAATGATTTAATTATAAACTAAAACTAAACTAATCTAAAATGTAATATTTAAATCAAATACTAACCTCAAGACGACAAACCTAGGATTTTCAATATTAACTAGTGCTCTTTATGATTAAAGTTATAACTTCTACCTATGAATTGCATATTTGGATTATTAACCACGGGAATTAATTATTTATGACATCTCTTAGATTCACCATAAACTTATCACTTGCACCCAACTCCTACATCTCTATGAAATTGTGTATAGAAAATGATACTTTAAGTTTTGCCCTTAATAGTTACCCAAGACGTATGAGTATATCTCTATCTCATACGTGAATCACCTAAAATAGATGAACAAAAGTTATTTTATTCATTGACAAATTTAATCTTTCTATCTCTAGACAAGATCAAATCTCTAGATCAATCAATAGGTGATCAGGCTAATGATAGCATTACTGCATAGAATAAACTAGATAATCGAACATCATAATCACATAGATAAAAATTAATAATTTTTATTAATCCAGGCACTAGTTGTTATTGAAAATCCTAGAAAAGAATTACTCCATAAAGTTTTCGATTAAACACAAGAAATTCATTTGTGATATGAAAGACATCGTTTAATTACAAAGAAAAGTAAATCAAAATAAAGAAAAACTCTTTTGGAGAAAACGTCTTCTTCTTCTGATCCAAATTCTTCGTCTTCCTTTTCTTGTCTTTCGTGCCGTCATTTAGCCGTCTAATGTTGTTCTCCTTTTTTTCTTCACAAGAGGACGTCCCCTTATATAGAGCTTCTCCGTATTTATCCACAACTCTAAAGATCATTAAGAATATCTTACGAAGATCATGCTTATCCCTAATGTCTAAGGATATCAATATCTCCAAAGATCTTTACAGCATATCTTCATGAAGATCACGCTTATCTTTAAGAAGATCTCGCTTATCCTTAAAGTAGTTTCTACAAACTCCCATTAGTTGGCTAAGGATCGTCTTCTAATTCTTATACCCTGTTAGAACACCATTTGCAAAACCCGCGATTCGAGTCAGGGTTTTATATTCAGAACCGGTCAGTTTGACCGTTATTTTCGAGTCAAGTCAGATTCAGAACACGTGTACTGAGCCGACGCCAGTTGCGTGTATGAGCTATGAGGGTCATGCATACCCAAGTATATGATGATAACATTGTGAACACAATAGAACAGAATGAGTTATCAAAATATATGAGAGTATGCCAGTTATTTTTTATTATTTTTGTACATAGTGGATCGTAGAATTAGTTTTAGGCTGTTTACTGTGTTAGGATGCGTTACAAGCAGTTTGGATGGGTTGATAGTTCTAGTGCATATCATTACAATGTTTTAGTATTTGTTTGATTTTACGGGATTTTTCCCGATTTTTATGAAATTTTTTTAGGATTTAATACAACTTAGTTATTATACTTGACTCGAGCCGGAGACGAGTTAAGTCTTATTTACAAGTTTGCCACCCAACTATTTCTTCACCACCCTTGACACTTTCCCCTTCCAAACCCTAGCCGCCCCCACTGTTGGTGCCGCCACTGCCGGCGCCGTCGTCGCCTTGCCACCGGGCGTCGCCACCTAGCCCCCCATGGCGTCGCTGTGCCGCCCCGACCAGCCCCGGTCGCTTCTAGGTCGCCAAGACGCCGGAATCGCCACACCTAGCGCCACGGCTACGTTTCAGTCGCATCACCGATTCTGCCACCGATGACCGTCGCGCCACGATCAGGTGGCCGCCTCGACACCCTCAACCCCCTAGCAACCTTCCCCGACCGGAACGGAGGCCAGCGCCACCCATCCTAGCCGGATCTCCACACCATCACGGCCAGCCTCTGTTTTAGCCATTTTCCGGCAAGCCACCGCCTCGGCTGACCCCGTCGATATTGTGGATGTGTCGGGCTCGCCGAGCCGGTTCAAATGGTACCCAATATGACCACTTTCCAGCCAGTAGACGCCGCCAGCGACTGTCACCGGAAAACCGCCAGAACTTGCTGGAAAACCACCGAAACCCACCAGAAAACCAGATTTACAGGAATTTGGCAGATCTTCCGCAGAGTTTATCCAGTCGAACCTGATCGACTTCGGACGCCGACGAGTGCCGGATTCGAGCTCCGAGACGCTCGACAGAAACCCTAGTCATCGTCGATTGCCGATGACGTGAGGTATAATTACCTCTGAGTTAGTTATTTAAAATTGATGATTGTTAGCATAGCGTGATAGGATTAAAATCGATGATTGTTAGCACAATATGATAGGATTGATTGATTCCCATGATAAAAGTCTAAGCACGAAAGAAGTAATGATATGTATGATATGATTGGTAATAGGTAAATGTCAAGTCATCTAATGAGGTAGATCGAGTCGGAGCATGATAATGGATCACGATATAAGTTAGAAAAACATAATAAAATTGGTATGAGTAGGATGAGTTAGAATTATTAACATTTATGATTATTTAACTGTTGCTCGATGTTGATGATTGAATTGTGTGTGATGTTCATTGCGTTTGATGCATCATTTAGTTAGCGGGCGTTAGTATTTAGTTTTGATGTGTAGGTACGGAATAGGAGCTCGCCGCCTAGGGGCGATGACACACTTGGAGCTTCTACCAGGTCCGTTTAGGACTCGCCTCGGTTTTACGCTCTTCTATTGTATGTTTATTTTATTATCTGCAGGACGGGTTAAGTGGCGCTTTATCGGATCCCACTTAACTCGGGCCATTTAACCGAACAGTTTTTCGGATTAATAACCCCTCGAGGATGATTTCGAAAATAAGATCCACCATAAGTTGCCTTTGGGCCTATTATATAAATCCCTACCCAGCCCTATATATATGTAGTTTTCGCGTTTTCAGTGAGACGAGAGATGGAGAAACCGACTGCACGTACCATGAGCGGATGCCATGACAGTCAAAGCGGCCTCTGGATTAGTGCCAGTGGACTGTTCCATTCCCGAGGGATCCTGACAACTTCGCGTTTGAGTTCCTCACACCCGGAGAACGTAGAGGTTTACGGGTACTGT
This sequence comes from Piper betle, assembly GCA_033002965.1. NCBI lineage: Eukaryota > Viridiplantae > Streptophyta > Magnoliopsida > Piperales > Piperaceae > Piper > Piper betle. The sequence goes on along the minus strand of JAURVB010000015.1, from coordinate 5,323 downwards.
TTAGTACAGCGCATGTCCGGACTTGTGGTTCAAAGGGTACTAAAGGCGACTGCCTGAGAGTACTCAGCCTTCGTGCTCAAGGCCAGGAGAAATATGGAGGTAAGGAGAGGGCATAGGATAAAGTTTTATGTGAAGTACTGAAAAAGAAGTGTCGTGAGTGGCACAGTACCAGATAGATTGGGATGCTACCGGGTCTGCAGCCCAGTGGCTCCTCAGTAGTGCCCTTCAGATTGTTCACATAGAGTATATGATGTTTTCTTTCATATGAGAGTTTGCTCTCATAGCCAGTTTGTTATAGTTATTTTATTTTTCGGACCAGTAACACTTGTTACTGACGTGTTTTTATACTATATGTAGGTAACAATTACGAGTTGGAGGAGCCAGTTTGGACGGAGGAGCACTGTTGTCGCTTGCACACATGTCAGTCAATTGAGTGTTTATATTGTGTTTATTATATTATCATATGGTGTGATTAAATACTTGAGACATGATGATGTGACGTGATTAATTGTTAAGACACGATGACAGAATGTGAAACATGAATAGATTGCGTAGCAGGAGCGTGATGGGTTGAGACCCAAGCTTTAGAGCAAGTAAACAGTATATCAGATTGTGTGAATGAAGTTGCGTGATATATAGATACATGTTTATATATATGTTTATATATAGTATTTTGACAGGGTGACCCTAATTGCACTTTTAAGGGAAATTCTGTCTGTTTTATTTCAGAATTTTCATTGATTTTGATTGTAATTGTGATGGTGTGTACTTTGATTTGCATGTCATTCATGTAGTACCATGTTAGGAGTTGTGCATTCATCCATGCATTGAGAGTTATATCTTCATCTTAAGACGCTGAGATTGGATCCGCATGAGTTAGGTTCGGGTTAGCTGACCTAACCGGGGCCTGTAACATGCCAGTTCGGTTCACGAGCGTGAACCGGATTTGGGGTGTTACAACATTAATTAGCACTTTTTACAGCAAATCACAATAATTTCTTGCATTATTAATAATATCTAATAAACTTCTAAACTAATAAAATTGATATATAAACAACTCGAAACATGACAAAAACTCAATATAAAATGCAAATATTAATAACTCTTTTCCAGAGTTATCACGTGTATACACTAATAACTCAAACACTATTATAGCATGAGTGAAGATATTATTTACATGTCGGGAATGCTCAGCCTCCATAATATGCACATACGGTCATCCCCAAATCCAGTGCACACTCGCGAAACAAACTGAAATGTCATCGGTCCTGATTAGGTAGGCTAACCCAAATCCAACTTGTGCTGATCTACTCTCAGCGTCTTAGGATAAAAATACTAATCGTTATGTATAGATGAATGCCGAGAACCCTAACATCTACTATATGGATAATATGCCAAGCAATTCACATACGAAAATAATTCCGATAAAATCAATAAAAATTCCTGAATTAAAATGGACAAAGTCTCCCCTAAAAGTGCAATTAAGGATCACCCTGTCAAATCAACATGTACATATATATATACATATATATATATATATATATATTAAACATTTTCATTCACACAATATTCTAATCTGTTGTATATTGATTTTGAGGCTTGGGTCTTGACTCACATGTGCATTCTATTTATATTTCACATTAAATTCCGGGTCTTGACCTGTAACACCCCGTTTTGACTCACTTGTGAACCGACCTGAAAATGTCACCAGCGATTGAACCGTTCGTTAATCTACTAGTTTAGTTAAGCCGACCCGGATCTGCCCTTGGCGTCTTAAGATGGAGATGTGACATGCAAAACATGGATGGAACAATTGGGTTCTAACGCAATCCTACATGCATACCATGACGTGCAAGTAAAAACAAGATAAAACAATAAATGAGAAATAAAAAGAAAATATATATTTCTTCAGAAAACGGACAGAGTTTTCCATAAAAGTGCAATAAGGGCCAACCTCTCTACAACAAGAGCATATAAATATTTTATCAAAATAGTATAAAACATGACAATCTATCATGACATTCAGTCATTATCCATTCCGTTTTCACCTGAGCCAAGTTTGAGCTTCAAGGCTCCCTGTTCATCAACATTTATCTATTCTTTTCATAAGCAGTTTATCAAGGCATAACACAACAGGACTACCATCATTCACACAAGATGCAACACCATCATTATATATTACACGCAGTAGGTACATGTGTGTGCGGTTTCGTGCTGCTCCTCCGCAGTCCTGACAATGCTCATCCTTCATAGTTCTCACCTACATAAATATAGAAAACCATCAGTAAAGAGTGTTACCGATCTGGAGAATAACTAATATCAATCTGGCACAGGAGAGCTAACCCTCCTGTAGAATAAAAATCTCATATACTTCCTCAAGAACTCTCACAAGGGCAGTAATGGGAGCTGTCGCCCTTGGGCAGCAACGTCCCCTTTTCCATCACATTTTCTTTCCTTGGCCATTCAATTATCCCTTTGCACGAGAAAATCATTCTCATTCATCTCAACCCTCTACATCCTCCATATTACTCCTAGCCCTGAGTACAAAGGCCGAGTATTCTTAGACATGTGCTACACAGCAGTACCCATAAACCTCCACACTTCTCCAGGTTTAAGGACTCAAAGGTGGAGTTGTCAGGATCCCGCAGGAATGGAGTGGACGCTCACCAGTTCCAAACTTGCTATTGACTAGCACATGCCCGCTTGTGTAGCACGGTCGTCGAATTTCCCTCATACCATCTCTCACTGAAAACTTAAAAACTATACATATACAGGTCTAGGTTGGGATTTATATAATAGGCCCAAAGGTAACTTGTGGTGGATCTTAATTTCTAAAACTAGCTCGAGGGATTTCAACCTTGAGGGTTATTAATCCATAGTTGTAAATATCAGAATCGGTTTTCGAGGGAATCAATGAATCAGATCGAATCGGTCAGGAATCGATTAAGTTGAATCAATCCAAATTAGTCCTATACAAAAATTTTAATTTAGTCAAAATTGATTGGTTATTAGTTATAGAACATATCATTTTGATATTATGGTATGTATTATCTTTTATGGTATTTTTCATTTTTTTTGGATTTTTTTAAATTATTTAGAGTTAGTTATTATTTTTAACGCGAGTTAGATACGAGTCAAGTTTTAATAATGAGAATGCCACAACTATTTCTTTTATTTTCCCCCTGTTCTCTCCCACACTTGCTGCCCTCCTTTCCTGGTTGCCGCTGTTGTGCCCCGCCTCCCCTTGGACAGCCCCGTCCCATCCCTCCTCGCCGTTGCCGCCCCGCCTTGCCCCGCCTCCCCCGGCCGGCCCCCGCTACGCCCTCACCCTCCCTGTGCCCCTGGCCCCACTTTGCCCCTCGCCAAGCCCTGCACCCCCGCCCCGCCCTACACCACCAACTCCTTCATACGTTGGCCCCGTCACCCCCGCCCCGCCCTACTCCCCACTATTGCCCCACCCCGCCACCCCCTTCCGCCCTCTAGATTGTCTCCCCCCTGCCCCGACCCAGCCCCCAGGTTGCCCAGTCGTCGCCCTCGCTGCTCGCCACTAATTGTCGCCGCCCCGTCTATTGCCGCCATCCGGAATCGGTCGATTTGGGCCAATTCCAGAATCAGCCGATTTGGGCCGATTCCAAAATCTGTGCGAATCGGTAGGAATCTGCCTATTCGCATAAAGACTGAGTTAGCTATTTTTTTTGAATTGGAAACCATCCAATCCGATTTAAATCAGCTGATTCCGAGTGAATTTGGCCGATTTTTGCAACTCAGTATTAATCCAGAAAATTGTTGCCTAAATGAATCGAATTAAGTGGGATCCGATAAAATGCCACTTAACTTGTCCTGCACATGATAAATCAAATACACAATAGAATAGGGTAAAACAGAGAACGAGTCCTAAACGGACTTGGTAGAAGCTCCAATCGGGTCCTTGCGCCTAGGCGGCGAGCTACTACTTCATACCTAGTGTCGTCGGCAATTGGCGACTGTTAGGGTTTTGTCACGCGTCTCGAAGCTTGAATTCGGCCCTCGGCAGCATCCAAAATTCGATCAGGTTCAATTGGGCCAATTCGGCAAAAGATCCGGCAAATTCTAGTAAATCTGGTTTTCCGGTAGGTTCCGATGGTTTCCAGACAGCTTCCGGCGTTTTCCGGGCACTGGCAGGGTAGTGGTGGTATGAGGTACGGTTGGCACCGGCTTGACGAGCTCGATCCAATTGTGGTGACAGTGAGGATGGTAGCGGCGGTGATGATCGCCAGCAGCGGAATCGAGTTCAGTCAGGGCGGTTGGTCACTCCGATTGGACCCACGACCGCCCTCGGTAGCGGTGCTAGGTAGGGGTTGGTCGTTGGCGTCATGGCGGCAACGGCGCGGGCCAGATGGCGGCGAATCAATAATGGGAGCATCGCGGCTCGTGGGGCGATTATGGCGTCGTGGCGGCGAGACGGTGGCCGGGGTTGGTCGGGGCGGCACAACGACGGCATGACAAGGCAGGGCGGCGTCAATCGACAGCAGTGCTACATCAGCGGCGATGGGGTTTGGGTTGAGGAAGAGTTGGGAGGGAGAGGAAACACTCTAGTGGCAAACTCATAAATCAGTATTGATTCGATTCTTACTCGTGTCAAAATAATAACTAGTTCGTAATAAATCCTAAAAAATCTTAAAAAATATTAAAAATCACATAAAATATAACAGACACAACAACATCTAAATGACATGCTCTATAACTAATAACCCACCCAAACTGCCCCATAACGCATCCTAATGCGTTGTTCGGCCTAAAACTATTTCTATGATCAAATATTTAAAAAGAAAAATACTGCATACTTTTATATATTCTGATAACTCATTTCTTACCATCTGTTTTATGTTATCATCATATATTCAGGTACACTTGACCCTCATCGCTCATAACTCACAGCTAGCCTCGACTTAGCACGTGGTTCATGAAACTGACTCGACTCGAACCGATAGTTGAACCGACTGGTTCGCTGTAGTAAAACTCTGACTCGAGTCACGGGTTTTACATGACCTACTTGTTGTACATATTTAATGTCTAAATATATTTACTAAAACATATATATTCACATGTCATCATTATACATTTTCTGTAAAACCCACGATTCGAGTTAGGGTTTTATATTCAGAACCGGTCGGGTCGACCGTTATTTTTTCGAGTTGAGTCAGTTTCAGGACACGTGTACCGAGCCGATGCCAGTCGCGTGTATGAGCTATGAGGGTCATGCGTACCCAAGTATATGATGATAACGTCATGAACACAACAGAACAGAATGAGTTATCAGATATATGAGAGTATGCTAGTCATT